>QKQZ01008438.1:0-17501 GCA_003595255.1 Solenopsis fugax | reverse complement strand
GTAGCAGAAACCTCGCTATCTCATATTAGGAACCTATCCCATAATAGGCGACTTTACCCTATACACTGTATCTCTCTCTCTCTCTCTCTCTTGCTTCTTTTTACCATGCTACTATACTTTGATCAGTAAAAGGTTTTTTTGTTGAAACAAGTATCAACTTAAAGTGACGATAAAAATGCTCGCGTGGGTGGAAGAAGCGTTCGATGCATGCCGAGAAGCGGTGAGATCCAGATTAATAGTCGCGGAGGGAACGATGTGGCGTTTCT
This sequence comes from Solenopsis fugax, assembly GCA_003595255.1. NCBI lineage: Eukaryota > Metazoa > Arthropoda > Insecta > Hymenoptera > Formicidae > Solenopsis > Solenopsis fugax. The sequence continues at coordinate 17,235 of QKQZ01008438.1, read as the reverse complement.
GCCGAATCACTGATAAGAACTTTTACCAGGGAAAAATCGCCGTTCCGCCGGTAGCAGCCGCCTCGAATTTCGACTATTTGTCCCTGAAAGACAAGATCCTAATGGGAAAGTAATCCCTTTCGGGTAAGCGGCGGGAAGAGATAAAGGCACCCGGTCCAGAAAGGAGATTCGAGGAGATCTCCGAATCGCATGTCCGTGGCGAGTCTGGATGAGGCTCCTCCAGATGAGGTCGCTGATAAGGATCCCTCTTTTCGGAAGCTGGGCTGGAATTTGTCTTCCACGGACACGACCGAGCGACGAGTGTCCTCGAGTCTCTCTGTGAACCGCCGGCTATCGTGAAAGCTGTTGCAGCAGCGGCAAAACACCCGTCGCTACGAGAAGAATGTCACGGAGCTGATCGTAGATCGACGGACTCCGGACATTGTCCGATTCCCCGATGGATTCGAGCGTTGAGAATTAGCTGGGAAAAGGGAGGGAACTGTCTATAAAATTGCGATGTGACGAATCTATGTTGTCGATCGTATTCCGTGAGTTTCGATGCCGCTAAAGTCGCAAATCCGCTAAAATTGTATTCAATAAAATAATAATAAGAAATAATTTATGCTGATAATAAGTATAAGATGTAGAAAATTAACAAAAATTTGATAAAAGCCACGACGAACAATTTAGCGAGGATGTCCGAGACGAAATTTTACTTTTACTTTCGACGTCAGTTACTTCTACCTTAGACCTTTTACGCCTATTTTGATACTTTAAACACACAAATAGACCTCTTTTGAACCTATCGATTATAACAGAATCTCTGTGGAGAATTTTAAAAGGTTTTAAGAAAATTTTTTTTAACTTAAAAATGAAAAATTTTTCGATAACACTATCATTTTGAGGCTCAAGATAGAAATTTAAAAAATCTAATTAAAGTCGAAGGTAGAAGCAAAATTTCGTCTAGGGTGGTAGTTAATTCAACATTAATTTGAACATTAATTATATTTTAAATTTAAAAAATCAAAATCACGATACATGTTTTGTTTTAACCTACTTGGTCTTCTTGGTCGTCTATATAATCAAAATTTTACGTTATTTAATTGTTTTTGTATCTACGATTGAGGAAAATTGAAGTAAGGTTGAAACATTGTGATTTTTATGGATTTTTTAATTTAAAATATAATTAATATTTAAATTAATATTGAATTAAGCGCTGAATTTCTCGCTGTGGCCTTTATCAAACTTTTGTTTATTTTTATATTTACGAGGTTACATATTTTTAATGTAGGAAATTATTAGATCATTGAAGGAAAATTCGCAAGTCATAGAATTTTTGAACTTTAGAATTATTTTGCTTCCCAAATTTTATTACTTTCGATTATTTTTCTAATTAAATAGTTTAACATTAACGCAAAACTGTCCAGTCTCATAATAAAGTGGTCACGGAATTTCTTCAAACTGGTATCCCGTATTATCGAGCGAAAGGGGAGCACCGGAAGGGTTACCGCGAAACGAGATAATGAGTGCTTTAACTTTTAAGCTATCTCGTTCACTGAAAATTAGTGGCGGATTATCCCGATAAACCGCCAGGCGCGAACCCGACCGATGCGAACTTTCCCGGCGGTGCGAGAGGCCAGTCGCGGTTGACGACTTCGTAACCTGGAGATTCGTCAACGTCAGACCCCATTAGCTGCAGCCCTTCGTCTGCTGTCGAGCCGCTAATTCCCTCAACGGCGAATACACTTCGCCAAGCGAGATACACAACGCCGCGCCGCGTGTCGCCTCGGATCACCTTTCGGCTTTATTAGGAGTCTTGATACGTTGGATCTAGAGATGCTCTTAACTTGCCAAGGCTGGAAAAGTAAACTTGGAATGCAAAAGTACATGAAGTTTAGTGCATATCAATTTAGCGATACTAGTGTTCATAAATACGAGAGAAAATTGAAAACCTTTCTCTATTTCCGGGAAAGAATTTGTTATATATAATTATCTATGAAATATGTCCATATATAAATATATATAGATGTATATAAATATATATAATTATAATATTATATATAAATGGATATATAATTATGTATATTTTAATATATATGGATACATTTGGTATATAATTGTATATGATTATATATGAATGTATATGGTTATATATGACAAATTTTTCCCGGGTTTCTATCTTTTTTAGACATAATTTTTTTTTTAGATATATGTAGAAAGCAGAAAATCAGGGCAAGTAAAATATATTTTTTATTGGCGATTAAATTATTATAATTTGATATATTACTTTTAGCTTCAGTTTACGATTGCGTTTTAAGTCTTACAAACAGTTTTAAGTCGACACGCAGTTTATAGAACTGAAAGACATATTTAATAGCAGATATGAAAGTATTATTGAGCTCCAAAATCCACTTCGACAAATCATTGTTCGTGCTCCGAGTAAAATTGGTACGCTCGATATAGGATTCTGTAGAAAATGCACATGTTTTGTCTACTCGCACTATCGATGCAAATTGAGACCGAAAATAGTCTCCCATCCAAGAAACTTCGCGCTTGGCAGCTTCTGATTCTCTGTCCGTCCAAATATATTTCCAGACGACATGGCTTTGTCGAACTTTTTGCTGCTTTCAAAAACAAACTCGTAATACAGCTAGATTATTGGTCATTGTTGTCGTGCGAAAAGAAAGTATGGGAAAACGGAGATGCGACATATATCTTGACTGTCTTTCATGTGTAACTTTTAAAAATACAAAAGTGACGGCAGCGGAGGTTTCTCCGAAAAGTGCTAATGCACGATGGTACTATATATAGTACATATCTGTTTCGAAGGGGTCAATAAACACTGCACACGCTCCCCCCCACGCTCTCGAACTTTGACTCACGGTTTATGTCTCGTCATGACGCGTGCCGGCAACCATCGCTCGCGCGCACGCGAGAGATAAAGGATTATTTAACGCCCCCGCGCATGGGAAGGCGCGGCTTAGATTTTAACTCTTGCTTTTTTTTTAGTACCGATGCATGCGATATCACGGTCGCGCAGAATATCGCGCAGATTTCGTTACATACTTCGTTGACGTGCGAGCGAAACTGAAGTGCCGTCGTTTCGATCCATTTACGCGCAACCAAGTCCTTTCTTTACCGCGCTTCTAAAACAGTTGCGGTTTCACGGAAATTTATAGCCGGATGTTAGTTACGTGTCCGTCGCTCTATAGACTCAAACGAGTTACTCACGGACGATTTCCATTTTGACAGGTTTATTGCTGACTTAATTTATGCAGAAAGTACATTAAGCAGATGTAATATAAAATACATAAACAGATGTATAAAGATCGTAGGAATTACAAACAAAATATTAAAATATGAAGCTAAATATTAAGGATGTCTTGGCTATGCAATACGAGCTAAAAGTTATCGATATTTAAAAACTGAAGACTTCTCTAGGTTTATTCTTTTTTTCCTAAATAAAAAATTTTAGTCGCGAATTTCCGAATTTTGGCTCTGAAATAGCTGCAAAAAGAACAGTGAAAAATTTGATTTATAATGATTTTTGCAGCAAAAATTATTATTTTTTGCTGCAGTTTTAAATAAATAACTTTTTAACGAGTAAATGGATCTAAACGAATTTTTGCACAAATATTTATTGGAGTTTTATTGGTACATGTAAAAATTTTGATTTGATAATGCTACTTCCACATCAAATTTGCAAATAAATACTGCAAAACGCGATTTTACATAAGAATCAAGAGTAAACAAAAAATTAAAAATCTTTTAAACCAATAAGTAAATTGTGCTCAAATTTTACACAGATATTCAAATGTAATATTATATATCCTTAAAGCTACAAAAAACAAAATGTTCAAAACAGGAAAATTACATACGCGCAAAGCATACACATAGAGAAAAAGAGTCGTTTTCAGAAATTATAAAATACAACAGTATTACATACAGTGTTTTGGATTGCATTTAGGAAACATTTAGGAAACATTTCTCTACATTTGTAATTTATATAGAAAATTTTAACAAATATATTATGTTACGATTAGCGTAACTCGAGATAAGCAGCTGAAGAGTGTAACGTGCGAGAACAATAGTGCTCGGTACTAAAAGTGAGAATAATGTCGTTTGCCAGCACGCACTTTGCGGAAGGGTGGGAACGCTTTGGCGATTATCGTGCGCGGATACTTATCGAGAGCGCGCAGATACGCGCGGAGTGAGTTTCATTTGCGTTTACGCGCGCAGAGGAACAAGCACGAATTTACGGTAGCTCGCGCGGCACTTGCCATGATCGCCCCAGATAAAGCTTGATTCAATGCTGTTGCGTTTTTCATGTGAGATCGTAAAGAGCTCGACGATGAGTAAAACGTTTGTTGCCGTTTTCACAAACTGTTTTAGCTGAACGCGACGGCGTGCTTTTCGCTTTACCGAGTTTTCGTCAGTGACACATTCATTTACGACAAAAATAAGAAATAAACTGAGAACACGCTGAGAGAACACGCTGAGAGAAAAGAATTGTACTTAATATTTAACAGGACTAAGCGAGCCAGACCGGTTAGTAATGCCAGAATATAAACAAACAATTGAATAACAAGTAATGATTGCAATTATTGTGTTGTAGTTATCGTGGCGCAGAAAATCGTGCGTCTGCTCTCTGTGCCGAAGATCCGGGTTCAAATTTCACTGATCAGAAACATCTGATTTTATTCGATCGCTACCTCTCGGAAAACAATGGCAAACCACCGAGAGTATCTTGCCATTAAAACCCCTCTAAATTGGGCCGTTCGGAACAGGCGTTTAAACCGTAGGTCTCATATGCCTGTGTTGGTCTGTGTAAATTGTAAAAAGCGCATACCACAGAAATACGTTGAGGGGTCATTACGTTCTGACAAGAACTAAGGATTAGAGAGAGACAGAGAATTATCGCAATATTTACAATTTAATGAATAATAAACGATGTTTCGGTCTTTTACATAAAAGTCATCTTTATTGTCTGTTAAAAACAATAGTTATCATTCAAATTTGAACCAGTGGCCATAAATGAATTCTTACAATTATAATAATTATTATTCCTAACTACGTATCGCAATAATGATGCTCAAATACGATATTTTTTGTTTATTTATATTCTGGCATTACAAACCGGTCTGGCTCGCTTAATCCTGTTAAATATTAAATATTGGTTGTTTCGAAAAGGAGCCTATCGTTTTGTTAAAAATTGTAATTACATGATTTAACTATAATTTTAAATAGTCATTTTTGGTGCCAAATATATATTTATACATATAATAGTTGTTTAATGCAAATTATAGCTATTAGTTATTATTATGATGCAAATAGTAAGCAAATGTTTAAAAAATAATTATATTTACTGTAATTGTGACTGCATTTACTGTATAAAATCGTTTATTTTACTATCCATATCTTGATATTTTACTATATTAATATTTGAATTTATTATAATTTATAAGTAAATTTTTTTATAATTAGTATTACTATAAACGTAAGATTATTATTACTAACATCCTAGCAATAATAATTATAAAACTCCCAACCATTCTTATTTTATTGTACATGCAATTATAGTCACTATACTAAACACTTTTCTCTCAGTGTATTTATTCATTTATATGATAAAAAAATGTATAAAAATACAACATAATATATAAAAAATATTTAAAAGTAAAAATTCAAGATTAAAAATATTTATTTTAATTATTTGGGGGACAAGAAATTACACAACAGTCAGCTTGTTAGAATCATTATTATTAATTTAATTATCAATATTATATTATATTATGCGAGACGAGAAAAAACAAATGACAGATAATATAATCTCGGAAATATAAATAAACGACGATGAGAAATTTTGAGACGAGATTTCGAGATTCTCGTATCAAAATGCATCACTATCAATATAATATCGTGATATTATTATTTTTATTCAACTTTAACTGTGTTTCAAGAACCGAAATTTAATAGAGTGCGCAGATTAACAAACTTGAAAAGATAAATAAAATCCCACAAGAAATAATATGAAAATCCAATTTATCTACGAATAAGGCTCATCTTTAATTTAATTGTGTTTTCACATATCGGTCTATATTGTCCTATTATTAAAAAATATTTAAATTCATACAGAAGTCCTCGTAATGTTTGTATGAATTGTGATATAAATTTAATATAAGTAAAAAATTCTTAGTCAACTATTTTAGTTTAAAGAACTGTATTTTTATTTAGTATATTCTAGGACTCTTTTGTAATTGTAAAGATTGAATGGAAATACATGCGAGATACAACGCAAAATTTTTGTGCAGCCATGAGCTAATCGTTATAATGATTTATATATTAATTAAACTATAAAGAATTTGTTGCAAAATAAAATGGGCAAGAGTTTGATTTAGACGAGTTTACTTCGCAATAATTCATCTTGTCATGCACAATTAATACTAATCAAACGTGTAATTTGTTGAGGCCATCAAACGAGACCTAACGAGACTTTGAATTATCTTTACATCTGACAAAAAGTCACTTCGGAATGACTTCAAGATTAAATCTACGATCGACATCGAACCGAGATACTTCCTCTGGCAGCTGCATGTAGTACCCGACCGCGGCGCCGAGGATTAATATGCAAGCGTAATAACGAGCTTGCTCGGTCTGGAATGACTCGCAGGCACAGGATACGCCACGGTTCAATTAAAGCTCCACATCGTAGCCCTCGTCGTAAAAACGTGAATAGGAGGAATCGTCCGTTTCCCGGTGTGAGCCGACGGCGTTGCGCATCCGTAAGTCACGATGATGAAAGGAAGTCTCGGGAAGCGACGGCGAGACCGTCGCAAAAATATTACGCCCCGACATATCGCGACGCGTCGTCCGTCGGCCTTTGCCGCGCGCAGATCTACCGCACGAGGAGATTCCTTTCCGAAACGGCGCGGATTTGCGACGCGTATCGCGAAACGGAAACTTTTAAAAATATCCGACGTCGGAACGAACGACGGCGCGCGATGCCGTCGGCCGTCCGAAAATAGAGCTGCGCCACCGCAATACGCGACGACTGCGACGGGATCTCCTTCCGGTGCCCTCTCACCGGGATGCAGAACACCCTATATGCGAGCGAGAAGTAATAAGAGAAACCCTCCTTCTACGTGTTCACGTAGAATAAAATTTTTAATTCCTTTATCGCGCGCTATAATATTCCTATTAAATCTCATCGCGTTTCTGAAGAATTCTTTGCAAAATTGTGTTATGTTTAAATTAAATGCGTAATAGATATCCTAAACGATTAACTTCGATTGGGGAAAAAATTTATTGTATTTGATGACAATCTCACTAAAAGCAATTAGTATTTTTTACAGTATTTTCATAGTAAAATAATTTTAATTTTTCCTTTTAAAGAATTTTGAAAAAAAATGCTCTCGTTTTTTTTTTTTTTTCATTGAGAGAGAAGGATATAATGGATACTATAATGGACTTTATGCACTGCATGCTCCGTCAAATTTAGTCAATTACGGTATAGAGAGAGAGAGAAATTATCTTGACATCCTGGATTAACCGTGACGAGTACGGAACGGTATACTCTAACAGGTCATGCATGTAGATCTCTAGATAACTAGATAGTTCTATATTTCCGCAGAAAATTTTTATTTAAAAAGAAATCTGCAAATATGTGAATTCGCAAGCATGTGTTCGCGACTGCGTGATTTTACGATTTTTGTAATTTTGCAGATTTTCGTCTATTGGTATTTTTTTTATTGCATCGTGTTACTTAAAACCGTGGTTTCTATCCAGAAATGCAATAATTCATATTTTATTAACGATAATCTAATGTCGTTCCGAAATTTTATGTAGAAAAAAAATGTAAAATTATAATGAAAAAAAAACATCATTTTTTACATATATATCATCTTTAGAGTATATCCTTATTTTTCCTCCTTTTTTTCTCGGTATGGATGAGTATCGAAAGTTGGAGAAAAGATTTCATTACCAAAACTTATCCGAACTATTTTACGGTAATATTTCGGTTTTCCGGAAATTACCAGAAATAGAATAAACTTGTGTGTGTGTGTGGAGGGGGGGTCAAGTTTGAAATTTCTAAGGGGGACATAGAGAATCATTGGATATAGGTCTCTGAAAATAAACAACTTTTACCTAAACTTTTTTACATTATTTAGTTTTCGAGAAAAATGAGGAAATGTCAAATTATTAGTAAAGTATCGAAAATGTTTATAAACATTTTTACCGTATTCCTACTCGGTATTTCACATCTGATTTCCTTATTTTTCTCGAAAATCCTCTGGTAGAAGTGTATGCAATTTTTCTAGATAACCATCCAGTTACTGTCTGGTATTACAGTATTTTTATTCGTTATAACAATATTGTGTAGGAAATGAACAAAAACTTGATAGAATTTTATTCAGTGGCTGAAACAGTTTTTCTGCTAAAAATATACGTATACATCTATCTAGTTATTGTCTAATATTAATAGATAGGTTTTTCCAGCTTGCTTAATTTTAATTGAACAAATAATTAAAGAAAACAAACAAAATGTAACGCTTTGCCCGCAGTTTCTGAGCACAGAGAATACGCGATCTAAACCTATTTACTGAACAAAATAGACCTCAGAGTTTGTTCACTTAAAGCAAAATGAGTAAATGAGTTTAGCTCGAATATACTCCTTGCATGTGCTCAGAAACTGCGGGCGTTACATTTGCGTTACATCTTGCTTGGATTTCTTCAATAGTCTCGCTTCTCATTCTCACCCTTTTGCGATTCTTATATCCTGGTTGCAGGATTTTAAGCACGAGTATCTGCTTGCGCCCGCGGCCACCTACCGCTTCGTGCGGTACTAGTGCCGTAGGCCGTTTTACTCGCGTTCGTCGGGCTGCCGTTCGAGAGGCGTTTGTGTATGCCGAACTGCTTGTTGAGAAGCGCCTATAGTGTGGCGCGTGTAAGTCGCCACATACTTATATTAGTACAGTAGAGCCTCCCGCAGTTCCATTATCCGAATACTTTATTTTCGAACGTTCTACTATCCGAATGTTCCATCATCAAATGTTAATTTTGTTTTCTTTATGTAAAGAATTTAAGTTTTTTGAACATATCAAGTCCTTTTTGTTAAAAATGTAAGTTTCTGTTTGAATAAATGAAATTTAATATAAAAATGTGCACGCGCCACGTTTATTCTATTATCCGAAAATTCCCTTATCCGTACAATTTTGTCTCCCTATTATTTCGGATATGGGAGGCTCCACTGTATTTGAATTACAAAATACTGGCAATTTCGATTTGAAATACAAAATATAAGTTATACTTTGTATTTCAAATCGAAAGATTTCCAGTATTTTGTATTTTATAATTTAAATACTAAGATTGCCAATAATTTGTATTTTGTATTTGAAATACTTTTTGTCCAGCCCTGATAATACAGTAAGCTTTAATTCTTTCTCTCATTTGCAGAAGCGCTTCGCTATGATTGACTGACTAAAAAATATCTTGTAGATATTGAATTTTTTAGACCTGAAAGATGTCTTTTACGAAATGTCTTCAAAACATCTTTTAGACATCTTTTAAAGATGTATGAAAGATGTCTTTTATGAGATGTCTTGAAGATATCTTTTAGACGTCATTTAAAGATGTCTTCAAGATGTTTTATGTTAGATGTCTTTTTGAAGATATCTTTTTCGAGATTTCTATTAGATGTCTTTAAGATATTTTTTAAAAATGTCTTGAAGACATCGATGCTGCAAAATGTTTACTGGGTATTTAAACAATATAACAGAGACTGTATTACTAAATACATATCGACTATGTTAGAAATGATGTTCAGAGAAACTCTTTGGGGAAGGTCAAACAAAATATGTGAATACAAAATGTAAATATTATGTATTGCTTAAAACTTACTGATAATTATGTCGTAGAGTTTTATTCTACCTCAATTTTAGAAGTCAATCGTTTAGATTATTCCTATCTTGATAAGTTAAAATATGAAGCTTTACAGTAAATATAATAATAAGTTTGTATAAGATGAAATTTTTTTATTTTTTGCCTATAGATGAGTTATATTGCAACATAAATTATTAAATTATTGTAGTAAAAGTTGTCATTTAAAATTTAATTTGTATCAAAAGTATAGAATTGATAAAACAAACAATTTGTATTAATGTACGTATACAAGAAAGAGACCGTGAATTCTCGATTATTTAATATCTGTTGCCGATTTGATACTAACGAATATCTCACAGAGGAAAGACGAAGGATGCGAGTAACGGAAAAGTCTAAATTACTTAGTCGAAACGATAAAATTCCGTTGTCATAAATCCTTTTTTCGAGTTCACGGGACGTAAAATTCGTGAACATTAACCAATCGCCGATTTACCGAGTAACAATTCGAATTGAATCAGTATCCACAAAAGGTGAGAACAAATATTGAACACTATCTTTTGGAAAAATAGCTTCTTCTGACGGAGGAGTAACTTCTTTTAAAATCTATAATCTGCGTTGCAAACTGTATATCCGAGAATGTATAGTCTAGTAGACAATATCAGTTACTAGATACAAATAATAAAATGAGTAATTATTCAAAAAATGCATGAAATTTTTACCGATCGTAAAAGATATAAAGAAAGTTTAAGCCAAAAACGATATTTGTTTTTAAAAGATCTATTTAACGATACCCTATTCCATTGCCACATCCTGTGATACAGTCTATATATAAAAATTCAGAAATACTTTTGATAGCTTTTAGTTATTAAAAATTTGTTTTTGGGACGAATCACGTTGATGTAAAAATCACACAATACAGAGGATTGACTCGATAACGCCTTGGGCGACTATCCGGTCGGTTTTAATCCCCAGTCAACAATGTTTGAGTTTGGCAAACGCTTAAATTTGTGGGTGCACGAGTCCGTGAATCCGTGACGAGTTTGATCGCCAGCACGCGGCATCAAGAGATACCCCATTTCGTATGTCGCTGAGGGCGCGAGGGGTTGCGGCAAATAACGAAATCATAAGATTGAACGAGAACGTCCCCCTCATCGCGCTCGTCTCGAATAAGATTCTCTCGCTGTCACCGAGCGAGAGTCTCTCTTGATTCGCCGATTTTTCTCGACGACACCGGCCCAAGCAACGCGCGGGAACAAATATTTGACGTGATTTTTCTTCCAGCCCTCTGCCCTTTCGCTCGACCCCTCGTCAGATCTTCTCCTCGGACCTTCGCCCAGCGAATTTCCTCTTCTCGTTACCTCATTTTCCACGAGTCCGGTCCCTGTCTTGTTTCCACAATCCAGCGGAATGTTTACTCCCCTTCTCTTGTCTCGTTACTTATTACCTTCCTTTCATTTCTTATCACCTTCTGATACGCATCGATTTTTTTTACAGTTGTTATCTCTTTTCTGACTTATTCGCGACGTCATCTCGTGTTTCCTTCACTTGTGTGCATCTCTGTAGAAAAATTTCTCTTTTTTACATTATCAATCATCTCGTTTATTGACATTTTCTACCATGAAATTATGATACAATGTAATAATTGATTTATTTATTTAATTTCTATTCTATTCATAGCTGTTTCGTTCTCTTTCCCCTCTGCACTTTCGCTTTCAATCGAGTTTCCCAGAGTTCTCGTTCAGACGAAATAGTCATCGATCTGTCTAGCTCGTCTCTCCCTTTCTCTCTGCCATCGCAGCTGCTAATTCCGGAAAATGCGACGAGGAGAGATCCACCTGCAACACCATTTACAAATCGACGTTCTCGTCGGTCGACTCGCGCTTTTTCACGCTTATCGCATTGTCAACGTCATCCGTTTTCCCCGCGATTCATTGCGTACGGACGTTTCACTGACACTTTTGATGTTTGGCGAAAAAAAAATAACGTCGCCGAAACTTCACGAGGGGAAAGCGCGACGCTCGGACCTTTGGAATTACATGGCGGAGGAATTATGCGACACGCACGTACTGTAATATACGTAATTGCCGTAAAATGCAAAGTTCCTGTAGCTAACTTTAATACATGTGGGCGAGGAAGTAAATCTGAAGAACGAAGCAAGCCTTTATAAATCATAATTAACACGTAGTGCTTCTTTTCCGCACTGGCGCGTTAAGGATTAATAAAACACGTGTCGTTTAATACAGGCTGTTTACTAGGAAAAAGCAGAATACCTGAAATTTTCAGAGAACTTTTTTTTAATCTTTGAAAATTATGGAGTTTCGTGGGATTTTATTGATATTCAGGGAAGTTTTTACTTTTCAATTAAAATTCTCTCTTTCTGACTTTCTGAAATTGTTTTTATGATTATTTTTTCTTTATAATGTCATAAAATATCGACAATTGATCAGTAAGTACGCAGTACGTTCACGTATATTCACATATATTCTTACGTGATTTATAGGTTTTAATAGGAAAACTTACAAAGTTTAAAAAAAGTCAGTGGAAGACAATATATCGTTTTGTGTGTTTCGAATTCCGTATTTCCGGTGAGCTACACTATTAAAAATCGGCAGCAGAATTTAATGTAATGTTACGGAAGCAAATTTCAAGCAGATACATTAAAAAAAAACATTTAATGTTGTCGATAGTGCACTAAATTTCATGCATATACTTTTGAGTTATAAATACATTAAATTTAATGTACTTTAAATTTAATGTTTAACTTAAAAATATATTGAATTTCATGATATTTTTAACAGAGTAGATCCGTGTATTGTGGACAGATCGTTATGTAAGTGCCATTTAATTTATATTATTTATTTTTAGTACTTTCTCAAATTTAATATTCAAAAGTTAAGTAACTTTTATTTTGATTGCATGATTAAGGAGCATTAAAAAATATAATAAAATAAATCTATTTCAAAGCTATATGCTAAAAATCTGTGATTCAACTCAATAAGGAAAATAACATATTTTCTCTATACCTTACACTTACATACTTATTTTTTTCTCCTCGTATATTTGACAATGTAGCTTTTTGCTTTGTTACCATTAACATTTTTCTTTATTATATTAAATTTATATATGTTTATTTTATGTTATGTACTATAACATTATAAATCAAATTATCTTATTTTTGTACAGCTGAGGATGTCCAAGTAAAAGTTGAAACGTTCCGTTTTTTTCTATTTATCAAGTTAGTCATAAATATTAATTAAATTTTGTAACCAAATAAACGTTATTTTTATAACGGATGTCAATTTATTAAAACTTTAAAATTGTATTCCAATGTCTAGACGGCTGATGAGGCCGTCAAATAAATCGAAACGTTTCTTATAAGTGTTGAAATACAATTTTAAATTTTTAATATATTGACATCCATTATAAAAATAGCTCATTTATTTGGTCTGAGTTAGAAATTTTATATTTGTGACTACGAGCGACTTCTTATTATTATAAACATTAATTGTTCGTCCTATTAATGTTCGAATTCTTGGCCCATTCTCATAAATCCGTATTTAAAAAATCTTTAATCTTTATACCTGAAATTTTGAATAAAATCTACAGGAATTCTTAAGGAATTTTTTTTACAAAATTTGAGTGAACACCCTGTTAATAGCAATGAAAAATCTTTTGCGAATTTATTTAATATTTTTCAAATCTGACTACTTGATATTAATTTTTACTAGCTCTTACTGTCACACAATTATTATTAAGGAGCTAAAAAGAAAATAAATCGAGCACGAAAATTTAAAGATTGTTTTCGCCTCATAGCGCATTATTACATATTCTGCGAATAATATATCAAATACGAATTAAATATTCTACGAATAATGTAACACGAAAAATGCGGAGCTTATTCTTTGAAAATGCAAATTATAGCGTGTAGCTTTTCCTCCTCGTTTTCGCGAAACGAGAGGCAATCTCGGTGGGATCGAACGCAACTCACCGGTTTCACCCGCGACACTTTTTCCTCCGGAGGATCGTTCGCGAGCGTCGTGGGACGCGACGCGAATCTCGATTCGCATTTTACACACATCCGAATGTTCCACGACGATCGCGCGACACATGGGGTTCTCTTCTCCTGTAGGAGAAAATTTGATGTACTAACCGTTCCGGGGGTTAGAATATATATATCGTGCATATGGTGCGCGCGATAAAAACGCGACGCGCGCGATGGTGTTGCTCGCACGCCTGCGAGAGGAAAACGCTAGGGCGATGCGAGATGGCCCATCTAAGCGGCGTAGAAAGGGATAAAGGGTGAAAGTCGGTGGGGTTGTGCCCAATGTCGCTGTTGAGGTTGCTGCAACGCCGATTGCGATATCGCGTGTTTTAACACGGAGACGCTTCGTTGTGTGCGAAGCCCGTGAGAAATTAAATGAAAACAGATTTATGTTTCGTGGAGTTGATTTGATATCCGTTAACATACAATCATTTTATAAACACAGAAAAAAAAATTTTGTAATAATAATCGAGCTTTGGTGAAATAATTTCAATTAAATGTTTGATTAATATAATTAAATATTTAGTAATTATTAGTATTATTTAATAATTATATTAATAGATTAACTAAACATAATAACAGTAACCAATCGGTTGCTAAATATTTAGTTATATTAACCAAACATTTTATAGAAATTATTTATTAGCACCAAAGCTTAATAGTAACTATCATTTAAATTTGATTGTTACCAAACTTTTAGCGCATGTTTTATTATTTTATTTTCTAAACTTTGCTATATTTATTTGTTTTCGCAAAAAATTCTTGATAGTATTTGGGGAGAGGTGGTAACAGGCATTTGTTAACATTATTATTATTAATATTAATTGGAATAATATTAAATTAATTATCAATTATTATTCTTGTTCAACTTACAACTGTGTTTTAAGATTGAAAATTTATTCGACGCACAGTTTGATGAATTTGAAATATCAGCATGAAGATCCAATTATGATTGAATAAGGCTCATCTTGTTATATTCACTTTATTGACATGTGAATGTGAAAGTCGATTGAGTTACATAACTCCAAGGATTATCTAATTTTTTCTTGTATCAATAAATCTCCATTTTTAATTTGATAATACTATCACATCACTACAGAAATTTTTATGAAAATTTAATTAAGGGCACGAAATTAATGTAAAATAAAATAATCTATTTTTATTTGTTGTAAGCAATGGTAAACAAATGACTTTCAATAACGTCAACGTTATCTTAATCAAAGCTGGATTAATCTGTAAATATTATAAAATTAAAATCTCGGTTATAAAGAAAGATTAATAACTTAAGGAATATTCAGTAAAAACTACGAAATTTAGGAAACAATATATTTTATCAAGATTTTAGAAATAATAGAGATTTACAAAATCTATTAATCGTTGCATCATTTATGCATTTGTAGAAATTTACGAAATATAGTGTAATTAATACTTTTTTTATTTATGTCATCGACGCAAGTGACATTAATGTAGTTGATATAAATAATTGGACATAAGAATCAAGAACAGTTAGAGATTACCCTTTAGATAATTTTTTTTAATCATTTCTCAAGTTTGCTGGTTCGCTATAATGCAAATTGGAACACTTTTTGCGATTCATTCAAAGTCCTTTCGACTAAATAATTTCAATCGAGAGTTAAAAGTTTACCGTAAATAAACTAGGAATCTAGTTTCAGAGAGGTATTTAATTTACAACTAGCTTTTAGAAAGTTTTAGAGAACTGTCTTTGGCCACCCCGGCGAGAGATTAGGATAACACGCTCCCTCTCGCAACGTTTAACGTGCGATACGTCCGTGTCGTGTGACACGGTCTTCTAGTTCTTATTAGTCATAGCCGCGGCAAGGGAGGACGAGCTGTGGCCGTAACACAGGCAACGGCAGGTCGGGGGAGAGCCCTTCGCGGACACGGTATCGAGTACGTATACACGCGCGTACATATACACGCGCGCGCGAGAGAGAGCGAGCGGGCTCTAGGCTTGCAGGGGGCTTGTAACGAGGGGCGCGCCCTTACGACTGCACCCCCAATATCGGCCGACGCTAGTATTTCGCCCGACGCTTACCCGTTCGCCTCGGTGGCCGTGCGTCTCGGACGGAAACGAAAAAAAGAAGAGAAAAATAACACACGTAAACACGGAGGTGTAATCTGGTCTGTGCGATTTCTCGGCTGCGCGCGAGGAATTCGCGCGCGGCGTCGCTCGAGCGTGGCGCGCGCGTTTACGTATATGTTTCGTCTCGCGCGTATGAACGCGTTATATCGGCAAATTTGCACATCGACTAATCCGCGCACCCTTCCTGTTCACTCTCCATTCCTCCGATTAGAAACTTACACGTCGTGTTTCAAATTTGTACGTCCGCAAGCAAGCACATGCATGTCCTAACACTGAGAGAAATATCAACCAAACGTTTAGTTAAATAGTGATCAGATGAATTTTATAGTTACTGATACCAAAAACTTAGTTACGTCTAACGAACCATTTGGTTAGAGTTGTATAAACACAATTGTTTGGTTAAGACTACAGATTATTTGGTCAAAACAACTACATTTTTAGTAATTATAACTATAAAATTCATTCGATCGCTATTTAACTAAACGTTTGGCCTATCTCACCAAATATTTCTCTCAGTAAACAAATGCCAAGCAGTTACAGTTATATAAATGTTACTTGTAATTTCCCACTCAACAATGTAACTGTTATATAACGAGTGTTACTCATTCAACACTCGTTATATAACAGTTACATTGTTGAGTGTACTAGTTATATAACAGTTACATTATTCAGTGTACTCGTTATGTAACACATTGTTGAGTGTATTCGTAATATAACAGTTACATTGTTGAGTGTATTCGTTATATAACAGTTACATTGTTGAGTGGGAAATTATAATTAACATTTATATGTATACTTTATAACTTGATATTTCTTGGGGTGTCTTAAACACCAAGCTTGTTAGGTAGCAAGCTGACATTATTTGTCGTCATTTTGATGTTAAAATGAGAACAAAGAACGTCAGCTTGCTATCTGGGTATCAATTTGCATATTCGCGAGTCGCACGCAAATCCATTCACGAATTCGCGCGCTTCGACGACCTACGCAATCGCAAATACAATAAATCTTACGATCGACGCACTCGCACCTCTATGATACACAGACGCGGTCATAAATTTACACGTCTGCGATCCGCGTATCCATAAATCTATGCATCTACGATTCAGGCGTCCGCAAATCCGCACACGTCATAGGTGATCGCGTGCTCCTGCCAGCAGCAACGCGCAATGTGCGCCAAGTGCGTCCTGACGCACCTATATCACCCGACAACAATAATATTGGTTCGCGTGGA
>QKQZ01008419.1:0-10554 GCA_003595255.1 Solenopsis fugax | reverse complement strand
CAATAAAGCCTCGAATGTCGAAAAAAAAACGGCGGAAGCAAAGGTGTACACCTAATATTTTGCTATTGAAGTGATATGATTTTGTGGTATGTTTCAATATTAATAATGCATATGCAGTGTATAAATACGTTTCGTATAAAAACAGAAATAAGTTAATAAAAATATCATTGTATATTTGTATAAAAATCTTGACCTTATTGAAAGAGCTTTATTCGTGGGCATACTGTTACTGCGGCACTTGTTATAACACTGCCTGAGTTATAACATTGCACTTGTTATAACACTACGAAATATCAGCTATACTTAATTTATGAACTTAATTCGCTAATAATTTGAAAAATGTTATAGTCTATATATTTTTGTACTACAATTTTTATCTTGCAATATTTCTAAAATTTCCGGTCTTAGAAATATCTTAATAAAAATATTTTCTTTTATATAGATATGTATATTGATGTGGAAAATATCGAAAACAAATTGAAAAAAATTATAAATGGGTTCCTATTTTGAATCTGGCGATCAGTTTTTCATTTTAGACTCATTGTCATTTAAAAAAATTTTTTTAAATTGCAATGCTTAGGTATGCCATATAGGAGACAGTTACCTTGATTTTATTTTGCAACTTTAATCGTAAATTTCTCAAAATTATGATGTTAATAATTTTGCAAATATAATCGTATTCAACCCCAAAAAACTGCAAACGAAAAATGCTTATTCTTATTACTATACTTGAAGGAAGAGCATGTTGCTACATAACTTTACAATGCTTCTTAAACTAAATTTTTCCAATTATAAAGTACTGCAAAATAATAAAACAAAAATTAGTAATTAAAAAATTAATTACCCCTATAACCATTTCTGCAACTGCAAAGGTTGGCAACAGATTTTGGTCCGCATATTGTTAGCATACATTGTTATTTCTGGTACTGATAGCAGATTTCTATCAAATATGCTACAACCTTGATGGCAGAGTATATGACAAATTGGCGGTAAAAAGCAAGCAAATCTGTTGAAAGTTTTGACGACAAATTTATAACAGATATTAAACAAGTTTGCTATTGCAAAAATTTTAGCAATTGTCACGCAAGAATGCAACATTATTTCTTTTTCAAAATGCACGATAAATTAGAAGATGATAACAGACAGATCCGTTATATGTATTGATTGACAGATTGATGGTAGATAGTAAGCAAGCTTATTATGAAAATGTCAGCATTTATCATACAAGATGCAACATTACTTGAGTTCCGTAAAGCGCATAATGCGCATGACGTAATCCTTGATCACCGAACGTTAAGCAAAGATAAAATGTTACATTACGCACATTATGCGCTTTACGGAATTCAGCTATTATCTCTTTATCAAAATCTCTCTCGAGAGAGAAATTGAGAAATTATGCAATTAATTTGTTTATAACAATTATAACAACTGTAACAATTAAGAAAGCGTCGTATATGTTTTTTTAGTAATTTTTCCCGTTGAATCGATTGACGCAATTAATTTTCCTCTACAGTTAATTTTTAATAACAATTAATTGCAAAATTAACTTTTGCAACGTGCTCTTTTTACGTCAATAATGTTTTTTCATGCTCCGATACTATGTCCAATTGTTATTTTTTGACTATCTTTACTGGTCTGGCCATGGGCAGAAACAGGTTTTAATTATTTTATATATTTTATATTAAAAATATCTAAGACTAAATAATCAAAGGGTTAGTGAGAGTGTTCGCGCGGTACTCAAGATGTAAGTTTCTTCCTGTTCAAATTAGTTTTACTTCAAATATAACTTTTTAATGAAACGATATCACAAGCGTGTGATAGCTCAGTGTTAGCGTGTTAGGTTATTGTTCCGAGGATCTTAGGTTCGAATCCCGCCGATGCGTTTTTAAGTTGTAAAATAATGCGTAATTGTAATTAGTGAATTGAGAATCTTGTATGCGAAACAGTAAATACAGATTAAGCTATAAGAATAATAAAATCTGTTTAAAAAAATTTTGTTTTTGGAAACAGATTCGATCTGTATTTGGTGTCATTCTATTAACACGTTTGGAGACAGATTTGGTTTGTATTTAGCACCATTTAGTCGGCGCATTCGACAACAGGTTTGTTCTGTGTTTGATGCCATTTTATCATCACATTGTTCTTATCAAATCTGTTCTGTTATTGGTTTCAATTTGACTTCAGATATATTCTTCAGATTTGGTTTACATTGGACATCCTATTGCGGACACAGTAGGATATGGTTTTGGTAAAAAATTCCGCTGGAATTTGGTGTCAATTTGATATCCTTTTGCGTACAAAATGTTTGCTGGATAGTGAATTACATACACATATTGTATAATTCTAATTATTACATAATTCAATATTTTAACAACAATCTTAAATCTCGTATTTTTTCTTTTAAGAACTTATTAAAAATGGACGTTTCGAATTGAAACAATACATTTTGAAATTATTTATTATCTTTAATAGCAAACTGCATTAAAAAATAAATTCTAAAATTTCATTTTATATTTTATCCACAATTCAAATATGTATTTTAAAAATCGACTTTAACAATTAAATAAAAAACTACTGCTATAGAGAAGTAAGAACTATTTTTACAGTAGATAAAAAAATTCAGTAATTTTCTGTTGAATTCTTGGTATTACAATTGCAAATAGTATAGTAAGTTTCTAATCGAAGTAGCCAACGCAGCGTAAGTATTACGCACCTACTCGTGAACTATCTGCACGATAGTCAGAGGCGTAGAACTTCCTAAGGAGAACGCCTATCGTCGTCTCGACGTCACATATGCATTTATCATTTGTTCACTTGACTGAGGACGTAAACGGTCACATACGGAGCTGTTACGTTGATGCTTACGAAGTAGAATAGAATATTTGATCGATTAAGTCAACCACGTGTTCAAGTGCACAGTCGCGAATTCGCAATTGCGAATATAATAAACGGCGAAACTGCAAGTTCATTTATTGTTACCATGGGATTGCAACATGATCAAGCGAATACCGTACAGATACTCGCGAAAGAAAATAATTGACAATCGAAGCCAGATAGTCCCTCATAGGTGATGTTTGTAAGTGACGTTCGTAAATCGAGCATCTCTTTTAATGAATTATGGATGACGATTACTCGATATAAGAAGAATCTAGAAATATCAATGTTATAAAATTAACAGTGTACCACAATTGTGATATTTGATGTCGACGGGATTTTAAAAGGCAGATGTGATCAATCTCGCGAATCACATTAAATATTCTGGATAATGCTCAATATCCAGTTAACATTTATCGTTATCAAAATTAACGTTCGCGTATAATGTGAGATTGTATGTAATATGAGATATGCAGGACGGTGCGCGAATGTCTCTGCTTGTTATTAAGCATATGTTCCAACAGTCTCAGTCGCAGTTGCGAATGTTATCGCCGATCCCGGCACACCGTGGCTTCACTTCCGCGCATAAAACTCGCTATTTCGCTGTGTTATTTTTACGTAACTGGTGTGCATAGTAAATCCTTGATGCATGTGATAATTCAAGCAAAAGACGCTATAATTATTTTACATCATTTCTAAGCGAAGTTAAACACTTAAAGTGAATTTAATAACAAAATTAAATATAATATTCTTTGGATTTCTCAAAAGAAAAGTATCTTTTTTGTCCCATTTGAATTTTAACCAAACTTGGCAGAAATATTCATCATCACTAAGAATGGATATATGTAAAATATTTCGGAAATCCCATAGGATACATAACGGAAGTTTTTGTATGAAAAGTAATACAAATGCACAAAATGTAACACTGTGTAACATTTTATTGATGAAATCAGAACAATCATATATAAATATAAAGATTAAATGACTATTGAATAATCAAGGCAGAATGTGTGTAATGAGCAAAAAAAACTTAATAAAATTTTCAGTACCACAAATATTATTCCAAGTATTTATTTCGAGTGTGAAATTATAATCGAGTGTTGTTAATATTAACCTGAATAAGAAAATATATGGATAAAATTTTCTCATAAAATTTATTCTGAAAATCATGGTAATCGTAAGACAGTATTGTATTTCGAAGATTTTTTATAATTTTTTTTGCAAATTACATAGTTTAAACAACAGTGAGTATATTATTGCTAATATTAAGTTATTGTAAGTACATATTTGTAGCTCTCTAAACCTATTTCGTTTCTATTTTGTTTTTGCACTTGAAAAATTTGTTTTCAACTGATTTTACATAAAACAAGCTATAAATGTAAGCTTTTTACTTCTTTCATTATTTAAACAGATTATTTTTTATCAGTATTAACATAGTGAAATGTTTCGAGAAATAAGCGGGTGTCACTAGGAAACCTATGTCAGTATCGGCGACTTTTTCTCTAATTATCCTCTAATCTAATTTAAACATTAAAATCATGATTTTATGATGATACTGTTGAATGTTGCGCTTTTATAACTGATTTCTTTTCTTGACTTTCTATTCCTTCAATTTATTAGATTTCCGACGAAATATAGTGTTTATTTTTGGTGATGATAAATATTTGTGCCAAGTTTGATTAAAATTTGAGTGAGACAGAGAAGACTTTTCTTGTTAAATGTTAGTTACAGAAGAAAACCCAGACTTAAAGATTTCTTTAAGATACGTTATGATAAAAATGTCTTAAAGATGTCTTTTATACACTTAACATGATATTTTGAAGACGTTTTGAAGATATACTTTTTTTTTAACATTTCATCATAACTTATTATATATGTATCTTTGAAACATCATAACGTGCCTTAAAATATTTTTAAGATGTCTTTAAGACGTTTTATGATCCTATTTTGAATATGATGCTGTCTAGAAAATATATGACTCAAAATATCGAAAAATTTGCGATAAACAATAATCCCTTTTGCCATTTTTACCACGAAAAAATACAGTTGTCTTAAAATATTCTGTACTGCGTTTCAAATCTTTACTTTTCTGATCAGCTATTCAATGGGAAGGATATATGAATAGATATTCTAATATATTTCTACAATGTTTTTGTATCATTAAGCGTTATCATTCGTTTTACCAGCTTTGTTTCGGACGTGGTTGAGAATTATTGGTGACACAAGTGTTTCCTATCCGGTATGCCAGTGTGTACACAGTAAAGCGGCTTATTTTTCATGTCTCTATGTCGTAAGAGACACATCAGTATCAAGTGTGGCAACGAATACGAGACATGAGTGTTTCGTCGTGAGTGTTTCAACGTGAGTAACGTTCGACATGATGTAATTTCCATTATGAATATGTCCCTGCTAATTACGTAACATTACTTGACAGTCTTCATATAAATCGGGATAAAACATTAATTAAGTATCAAGCACTTTTATTTTAAACTAATTAAAACATATAGGTCTGTGTTACGCAAGTTTTCCTCGAGTCATCGACCGTCTCTACGATCCATCGTGTTATAGTTACGGATTTATCCGTAACCGTGCCTCGATGCAAGAGTAACTTTGAATTCGAATTCCAGTGAATTTTAGTGAATGTCGCATGAAGGTTTCTTGGGCCCGTGGGGCCTGCCAATCGTAATTGTGATAGGAGTGGGAATTATCCTGATTGCGTTGCTTCTGTTTGTTTGCTTTCTCACGCCTGGCTGCATTGGTTATGAATGCTTCAAGAAAAAAAGTAAGCTCATCGATCACTCTTATTCATTCTCCTTGTATATTAAGTATATTTAATTATTTGCAAACAACAGTTTCCTAGATCAATAGTAATGTCTAAGAATAGAATTAGCATCGTTAAATGTGACGCCAATCAAGGATAATCGAAGAGTTATTAGTTCAAAGTACTTAGCACATGTATACGTAGAAACACATGACACTTCCTCCCTTCTCTTTCCCTTTTCCACTCCTTTTCCCTCTTTTTTCCCTCTCTTTTATATTTTGTTTTCCAGTCACGTACGTATATTCTCAAACACACATATGCTTCATACGTAAATGAAAAATATACTAATGTAATACAAAATGATTACCTTTGTGAAGTTAGTTTCAAAATTATAAAAAAAATTATTAGAATTCTAGGTAGCTTTTTTTATTGTAACTTATAATACTTATATCATTAACACTTTTGGCGCTAGAACAAAAAATATTGAAAAAGTTTTTGAAATTTTTAAAACTTATGTATCGAAATTAATTACTTAAAGAGCTTAAAAACTTTTTTTGAAAATGCGATATTCTGTTTAGAGTTATGAATTAATTTTTTCGTGAGTTTTAATAATTATTTTTAAGATGTTAAAACACGAGATGTTAAAACAAAAAATGAAAACGTTTTGAACTCTTTTAACTTCTAGATCAAAATTTTCTGTTAGAAAAAAATAGTATTCATTAAAAATAGTATTTATTAAATTAAATATTTTTCAAAATATCATTTAAAAAATAATGTTTATTTTTTAAATAATATGTATATAAAATATGTGATTGAGGTAATATGTTTTGCAACAAATTTTGTACTTTCTTCGGGATGGGGGGATTTTAGAGATGCAAGTTAGCATCGATATTATTAAATTGATTTTCAATTTAATTATGTTTCAATTTCAAGATCTGTGTTTGAAACTGAAAATAACGATGCGCAGTTCGATATGAATTGAAACATATGAAATATTATTTTCAGCAACAAGATCTTTGTGATCGTTTTAGCACATCTTCTATTTACTTTGTTAAATTATTTAACTTTCTGCAAACCAGGCAAAAAAGTTAACATGATGAATCAAGTGAGGTCTCATTCCATACATGCTATACTTCACCATACGTATGCTAATTTAGTATGATAGTAATTCCACTGTTGTAAGATTGCCTCTTAAGATATAAAAATAAAACAAAATAATAAAAAAAGACTTTTTAATCTTTTAAAACAAGCAATTAGAAAGTAAAAAGTTATAGGAATTTAAATTTTGCTGGAGTATATTACATCTCATCTAGTTCACCAAAGGTTAAAGAATATATTACACTCATTACAAAGATATTAATATTTACTTTAAATAAACTATATACATTAAAAGTTGTGTTTACAACATTTTATTTTTATTAAACAATACATTTTTACAATTTGTTTATTCTATTTGTTATTTTTTATTGTTATAATCTTTGAATTAAAAAAAATAACAAAGATTTCAATTTTTTTATATAAATATTTTAAGTATTCAAGATTATTTATGCAAAATTCCAATGCGATTAATAGCTTCATTTTTCTATAAATAAATATATTTTGTTTATTTACAGAACAATTAATTTTTGCATCGCAGCAAAATTTTAATAAATCATTTAAATATTTAAAGTATTTATATTAAAAAAATTTAGATTTTTGTCATTATTTCTTAATACATTTCCGATGAAGTACATTTTTGCTTCTTATTAAAATAATTTATAATCCAGAAAATTTATTGCCAAATTTTTTTTATTATTTAAAAATGCTATTTAGAACAATTTATAATGTTTTCATTATCTTTCCATTATTGTGAAAATAGATGTAATGCATCCTCAAATTTAAAGTGTGAATTTCTTTACAATAACTTTGTGAATTACGCCATTGCATTATGTCGCATGACACACATATGCACCTGTGTAAAGGTTGTTTCTTTCGTTGCAACGTTATATAATTAGACACGTCAACTAGCTAACACAATGTACCATAACCTTCCAGTTGTCATGAACGTCCATTGTATTTTTTCTACATATTCTTCGGGAATTTTTCACACTATACATTTCTATTACATTTATTTACGCCGCATTATAGAATCATCTTACGATAGCCATGTAACTTTTATATTACAATTCAATGATCGTTTATTTAATATTCAAAATTGTGCAAGAAGAATATTTAAATAGTTTTAAAATACCAAAATATATTTTCTTACAAATTATATACCAAAAAAGAAATTCGTGTCAGGCGAAAGACGCATGGAGCGTTAAATTGTTCTCTACAAAAACAACGGATACGACATTGAACTGTTTTCCACAGACAAGGAGGACAAGAATGTATCGCTAAGAACGAAGAGCCAGGAAAAGGACAACTTAAAATTAAATGACGTCAGCTATAGATCTTGGAGACTCGGCAGTCTATACGAAAATGATAATAATGGTAAGTATCTTCGCTGTATTTAGATTAAATTATTAATTAAGGAGGTTTTTTGAAATTTTGATTAATCCTATCACTGATTAAAATATTTTATTGAAATTAATATTTATTTATATAACTAATAAAATTAATTAAACAAGAGAAGCCTTCTATGGTCGTAGCTAGATCTTAGTAATATTTGTGTAAGTTTATATACTTATTCAAATTCACGAGACTGCGCGCCGAATTACATTTTCAGACATAACACAGCTCTAAGTTGAATAAGAATCAGTAATATCACGTTTATTAAATTGAAATCAATTTAATAATGATTGATGCTAACTTGCATCTAAATATTAAACCCATTCCCCCCTGAAAATATATTTTGCAATAAATTCTTTACAGTCTTTTCAGGGGGGAATGGGTTTAATATTTAGATGCTAGTTAGCATCAATCATTATTAAATTGATTTCAATTTAATAAACGTGATATTACTGATTCTTATTCAACTTAGAGCTGTGTTATGTCTGAAAATGTAATTCGGCGCGCAGTCTCGTGAATTTGAATAAGTATATAAACTCACACAAATATTACTAAGATCTAGCTACGTAGAAGGCTTCTCTTTTTTAATTTGTATTTATACATTATCGGTCAAATATTTCTGTCTAATAAAATTAAATTATATAAAACACAGTTTATTATATAATGTATGTATTTATTTAGTACAGTTTTAATTAAAAAACGTAATAGTTTTAATAAAAAAAATTACAAATTTAAACTTATCATATCAATTAAGTAAGATTGCAAATAGTAAGGTTTCAATAAATATTTTATGAAGAAATATAAAATTAATCGCCATTAATTCAAATATATTTATTCATCTGGAAATAATAGTTCAAATCTTTGAACAATAAATGCTTAAGCATTTTTTAAAAATAGAAACAATAATATATAAACTAATTATCCATTAATTTTTAAATAAATAAAAATTAGGTAGGCTCCAAGGAAATAAATTAAGATAATGTTCAATGCCAATTAAGAGCCAATCACAAAGTCTTCGTGTGTGAATCCATGTATTATTCTTCGAAATATACAAACGTTTCGGTCCCTAGGATTTGGACCATCCTCAGTGTAACAATAAATATGTTTTGGCAAAAATAATTAGTTGATAGTGTTCATTATCCCACTAGTTGGTCATCCTCCCTTCACAGAATGCTCATCCATCTCAGTTATCAAACCACGATATTCTCAGGACGACCAACTAGCGGGATAATGAACACTATCAATTAATTATTTTTGTCGAAACATTTATTGTTACACTGAAGATGGTCCAAATCCTAGGGACCGAAACATTTGTATATTTCGAAGATTAATACATGGATTCACACACGAAAACCTTGTGATTGGCTCTTAATTGCCATTAATTTTTATTTTTTTATTTTAAAATTAATCATTGTAATTAAAATTAAGGAGCGGCAAATTATGATTCAAAAAAAAGTTTTTCTGCATTGGAGGGGGAACAATCTATTAAAGTCTACATAGACAATTTCTTTTTAATTATAGAAGCCATAGCGTACGCTTTTCACAAAAGTAATGAAAATATTAACTTTGATAAAAACATCATTGCGCACTCTAAGCTACATTAAGCACACAAACATCTGAATGTCACAACATGCAGATATGCACAGAAATGCGAGGGAGGGGAGAGCATCCGGTAAAAATTTTTGCATGTATAATTATATATAGTTATACATAATTACAAGTATATAAAAAATGTTCATATATATTGAAATATATATAATTGTATATAAGGGGCACTCCACGTGAAAGGGGTCCACCTAAAAATAAACCGCTTGGGATTTTTAAAATGATAATAAAAACATGTTAGTTGACATATTGTATAACGCTGATGATAAAAAAAAATAAGTATTATATATCTTGCATTAAAGATATTGAAGGCTGTCGTTTTAAGAAATTTTTTTTTAACATTTATAGCTAAAATTAAAACATTTTTAGAGACATGATTTTTTCAGGATTTTTCTCGTACTTTCAGTTAATTTTATAAAAACGTTAATTTTAATGAGAAAAATTTAATAGTACTGTTACGTCCTGGTTTTCCCTTTTTCTTCTTTGGGAGCGCGAGGACGCAATTTTTTTGATTTTTTTGGATTCATTGGAAATTGTTGGATATTGGATAATCAAGATGCTTTCTTTGATAAAAAAATATATATTTATTTATTAATGTCACTCTTTATAACTCTATTGCTGTATATCCAGCAGGGCCCTTAATGAATTTGAAGGGCGATGGCACGTTACTTATAACGCGGGGCAATATGCGCGTATTCGTGACCGTGGGTTGCACGGTGGCCGGCTTCCTGGCCATGATTGTAAGGGGGACGGGGTGCGTCGGAATACGCGTAGGGATCGCCTCTGGCGTGTGGCGAATTGGTCTTCGCGGAGGAACCGATCTT
>QKQZ01008413.1:0-12332 GCA_003595255.1 Solenopsis fugax | reverse complement strand
ACACACACACACACACACACACACACACCATATACATATACTCACTAACACATAGTGATCCAGAATCTCCCTTATATTCCTACTTACAATATTTCAATGAAATATTGTAATTGGTGATTAAAATTGTATTATTACACATGAAGATACTATATCGGCTCTTAAAAGCTTTTTTATTTCATGGTCTAGCAAAATAAAAGTCACAAATATGAAATTGTATACAATGACGTAGAAACTATATAAATATTTGCTCTAAACAGTGCAATATGTACTTATAAAGTAACTATACCCTCTATAGCTGGCCTACCTAAGCTTCGCGATTTCTTTTAATTACTTAATGAGTCTAAAACTGAAAACTGATGGCAAAATTCAAATTAGGAAACATTTCTAAATATTAATTTAAGGCTCTTGTCTACTCGCCGCGGCCATATTGAAGTCGTGACGTCAGAAGCGTGAAATTGCATGAAATGACACGTAATTTTGTCCGATGTCCCATTTGTAAATAAAGCCAATTTGGATAAAACAGACTAATCAGATGACTTTAAAACACTTGTAAAAATGGGTCAAGACTATTTTTTTCTAACAGTCAGTAAATAATCGTTAAAGGCCCGAAAAATCAAGCCTATTCAGGCAGGAAAACATGCGGTTTGACAGCTGCTGAAAAGAAGGAAAAATATGCTTTTACGTACAAAATTCGAAGATGTCTTTAGTCTTGACCCATTTTTACAAACTTCATAAATACGAGACAAGTCACATTTTCACAATTAAGCACTTAATAACGAAATGGCATGTCGGACAAAATTTTGTCGTCAACACGTTGCTTTTCATTGTCTATTAGTTCTAATTTTGTCCGCGACGGAATGTCGTTACCGTCAATGCGGAGTTCTCGGCTGAGGCGGCAGGAGCCATTAGATATGAAACAATTTCAAATATTTACGTGGATGTAGTAAAGATTTTTAGAGAAAGCACTATTTATTAGGGAGTATTGAGTACGTATTCAATATGACCTAATATGTTTTCCTCTTTTTCACAAAAAGTGTTTGAAAAATGGATAACAAAGTGATCCAATGTTACATAAGTTTATTAAGATATTAACATATTAACACAAGATTACACAAAGAACTATTTTCATCAACAATTCATTAAGTAAACGATTGATTTATCTTAATTTTTTTCTTTTAAAACTATGGTTTTACGCTTAGTTTCTTAATTAGAATTTAGTAAGTGGATTAATCCTTAATCACACTAGAGGATCTGGGAGACCTTCCCGAAAAAACTTTATTTTTGTGCCATTTTAATTTGGTTGAGCAATGAAGTTGGTCAATCATAGCAGTCGATACAGGAGACTTCAAGCTGTTTTTCCACCTAGCCCGAAATCTTCTTTCTCATTCCGTCTTCACACAATAAGCGAATAAAATTCTAGGAGAATTTTCAATATGTGTTTAAGTGTTAAAATTTATGACCTAAAGAATGAAAGTATCGAAAAATCATTAAAATTGCTGTGTATGTACTCATATTGATCTGGACCATTTTAGTCCTATCTTACAAAGAATTTTCTTTTTTTTTACTATAAACAGGATGCTATGACGAAAATATAAATTACTTACTTTAGTATATTTATATAGTATTGTAAAATATATGTAATAAATATAGAGTTATAATAATATGAACTGCAAAGATTAACAAACATATCACTCGATAGTTATAAAAAGAAGTAACTTTCTCATGAAATATCAGATTATGAGAAACATAATCAAGAAAATTCTATTTTTGACCTTATTGTCAACAACAGAATACACAAACTGAATAAACAAGTTAAGCTGACAGTCTGTATAACATAGTGTCGTTATTTTTTAATTCACCATACTACTTAGAAACAGCAAATAGGCTATATTGGGTATCAATAGGCCATACAGTACACTTAACTTATTTGTCATTTTTTAATTATCATATTCAATCTTTTCACATTAAATACTTATTTCGTGTCTTACAAAATATTATCGCGGGCACTAAAGTTTAGAGCAATAAATACTGTCATTTGTGTAACTTACTTTTTCACTTCTGGCCAATTTGCAATCTCGTCTGCTAAAGCTTTAACACCCATAATAAAAAAACCTCTCATTTCTGGCGAGTGTTTGTCGCTAAACATTCCTCTCGAATACATTTCTTTTTGTTTTGGTTCCTAAATATTAAAATATTTCTATTAGAGGATATTAACGTTTCTATTACAGCATAAAGTTAAGTATAGTCGCGCTCAAAAGTATTTTGTAAATGTTATTCTATGATATTTAAACATTTTAGTATTAAATTATTTTAATTTTATGATGATGCATTCACAGAAATGTCTGCAACATTCCCGACAAGCACCAAAATGCCTAGCCTTCAGGCCGATTTTAATAAAATTTTATGGGTGTGTATTATTCACTCAATCAAACCTTTACTGTAGTAAAGCCATAATATTGCAGATATTAGGCCTTCTCGTGGAAATGACGATTAAATATTTCTAGCACCTATAGTACCATTATAAAAGAACGATTGTTGAATCAGCGGCGTAGCGTCTGGCGTTAGGAAAATCGTCATACTTACAACGGTTTCCGAGTAAAACGGTTTTGTTATTGCTTTTTTTTGGTCTAGACCTTGTAAAAAAAGTTGTAACGATACTATAGGTGCTGGAAAGATTTAATCGTTATTTTCTCGAGAATGCCTAATATTCGCTACTTACGGTTTTACTACAGTAAAGGTTTGAGTGAACATTACACACTCAATTGAGTGAACATTACACAATAAATTTTATCAAAATCGGCGACCCGAAGGTCGCGGATTCCCCTTGTTAGTGACTTTGTCATGGCCAAATGTTCTCGGAAGACGATCTTTATTTGTCTATCTCTCAGCAGGTGGCCAAGGCACTTGAAGTACCTTGGCCACGTACTGAGAGTATCCAATAAGCGCTCAACTACTGATTCTTGCTTCATCCCCGAAACGAAGTATGCGAGTTCGTGTGTTGGTCTTCGGCGAAATGTTTTCGGTAATCGCTCCGGAATTCTGCCTGTTATCAGCGATTAATTCCCCTTCATCCTTTCACTTCTATGTCCGCCTACTCACCCGCACAATCAACACTGTCACAAACCGCTCTACCTACCGCGCTATTACGTGATTTCATAATTCCGAAAAACCGCACGCACCGATTACGATGGAGCTAGCCCAGGAGCTAGCACTGTCCAATGCACGCAGCCGATACGCTTGTTCTGGCAATCTGCGAACGTTCACGTCTGTAAATATTATACATACACATCGTTCGTGTACGCGTTATTTGTCTGCGTCCGTGTGATTTGTCCATCCGAGTGTAATTGTATTCTAATCGCATCCGACCTGTTACTTTGTTGTATTGTATCATTAATTATTCAAATTACTAATAAAAATTTATTTTTATTATCCATTACTCGTTTATTAATTTTCTCTCTCTTAGCTTAACTTTTTTCGAATCCCGCAAGCTGACAAGATAATTCGATTGAATGATGATAGGTACAGCTTAAAATTATTTATCCTTTTTTCTCTCAAGAAGCTAGAGATTGAAATTGTTGTATCTTTACAACGTAATAATAATTGGTACTCTTCAAATCGTGATTAGTTTTGTTTTATTTCAAGTGTTCTTAACTATCTACGTGTCGAGTACAGCCGCGTTTCTTATAAAAAAGTATTTTAACTATTTTTTTAAATTCGACACGCAAATATTCTTGTAGACTTCGTGCAATTACTCTGTTCTTTATTTCTGTAAAAAGTTCTCTGTCA
This sequence comes from Solenopsis fugax, assembly GCA_003595255.1. Taxonomy (NCBI): domain Eukaryota; kingdom Metazoa; phylum Arthropoda; class Insecta; order Hymenoptera; family Formicidae; genus Solenopsis; species Solenopsis fugax. Next base: position 8,546 of record QKQZ01008413.1, on the reverse strand, counting down.
TTTCTTTTATTAGAATTATTGGAAGACAAAACGGTAAATGATTATTTTCAAGTTAAAGATAGCTTAATTAAAGTGAGAGAAAGAGAGAGAAAAAGAGAGAGAAAATTTAAATAGGAATGTGTTGTCCGTGTACTGTTATGTCATTTAAGCGCAGCAGACGCCTCACAGAAACACCCGCGTGTAACACTGAGTTGCGCCGCCCCTGTCTACCTCTTGTATCCGACTCGTCAAACGCTAACTATTCCTTTCTATAACTCAAAAACTGAGCTCCAGACAAATTTTCGCCAAAGGAAAAATCGTCTCAGAATTCGATTACGAATATGCCTGTGAAAGGACAAGTGATTTTTCTGGCTTACCCTGTATAGAACAAATTTTCAATTTATTGAAGACGGAAAAAGAGTGCATTTGTGAGATAATAGGGGGATCATGGAATATTAACAACTAATGTCATAGAAAGCACTTTTAATTATAAAAAAGTCACAAATTAATGATCATTTGTAGATCTTACAGACTAATAAGTGCTACTAAACAAGATTTTGTAAACATTTTATAAAATGTATTTTATTTAAAACAAAAAAATTTTTTAAATCATTTCTTTGACTTAAAAAATAACTTTTTAAAATAATTTCTTTGCTGCTAGTAAGCATTATGCAACGTCTACTTTGTAACTAATATAATTACTATACACACACNCACACACACACGCACGCACGCACGCACACGCACGCACGCACACGCACACGCACACGCACGCACACGCACACGCACACGCGCACACACACACACACAAACACACACACACACAGGGTAGGCCATTTTAATTTATCCACACAAATTACTCCGAAGATATGAGTAATAGCGAAAATTGACACTCACAAAAGTTGTAGGACTCATACAGATCTATTTACTAATCTTATCAATTTGACCTTGGATGGCATTGCCAAGATTAGATCAAGGCCAAGTCGATTTTTTTAAATAGAATACCTTATGTTTGATTCTAATAGACAGAATCTAATAGCTGGTGTCAAGAATTTTTCAAAATACTACAACAAAGTTATTTTTCCTTAAGTACTTTTCGAGTTATGAGGCTTGAATTATAGCATACTGTAGCTTTCAAGCCTCACAACTCAGAAAGTATTTAATAAAAAATAACTATTTTATAGTGTTTTGAAAAGTTCTCGAGATCGACTACAAGAATATGCAATAAAAGATATAAGGTGTTGGGAAAGTACCAATATTCCTTATTATTCGGAAATTATTAAAATCATTTTCAAATTTTTAGGTAGAAACTGCTATTTGTTTATTGCATTTTATTATAATGGATTTCGAGAACTGTTCAAAACTTTATAAGGAAGTTATTTTTCATTAAGTACTTTCTGAGTTGTGAGGCTTGAAAGCTATAGTATGTTGTAATTTTCAAGCCTCATAACTCGCAAAGTACTTAAGGAAAAATAACTTTATTTAAGTGTTTTGGAAAGCTCTTGACACCAGCTATTAGATTCTGGAATCAAAAATAAGGTATTTTATTTTAAAAAATCGACGTGGCCTTGATCTGACCTTAGAAAAGCTACCCAAGGTCAAATTGATAAGATTAGTAAATAGATGTTTTTGAGTCCTGCAACTTTTGTGAGGGTCAATTTTCACTATTACCTATATCTTCGGAGTAATTTGCATGGACAAATTAAAATGGCCTACCCTGTATATGTTGTGATGTGGCAGATTTTCTGCCACGCCACTGCTTTCACCCGCCTGCGTGGAGCGCGGAAATGCGCTCCGGACCGGGACAGGTACGGGGCGAAAGTGAGAAATTTCCAGCGGGACTGCAATTAGGTTTTATGAATATTATTTTGATTTTCGCGGCTTAATTTCATGTGACCGGGCACCTCGACGAGCATCGCCAAGGCGCAGGAGCTTCGTGGGATATTGGCGACGGCGACGGAGCGAGGGGACAGTCGTCCAGGACCGGCAATATCGCGACGGCGGATAGAGCGCCGAGAGAATTGACCCGCGGCGACTGATCACCGCCGCGAGTGAGATTCGACCACCGGCGTAGATAGAATGGCCAGACTCGAGGACGAACGGCCAGAACCAAGGCCGTCGGATGTCGGCTGGAACAAGAAACATCGTCGGTGAGACGCGACCGCTGGAAATAACCAGCGTCATACTACGACAAGGAATCAGTTGAAACAGAACCCACGAGCTACTCGTCACAGGAGCAGCTTGACATGGCCGTGACATCGTCGGGATAACGACGCGTCCCCATTGGTCGCGCAGCGGTGCGCGACGATAACGCGCACCCCGCAAGTAGGGGAGAATATCATCGATCGCGTTTCGAGCTGAATCCTTCTCGCTTTTGCGTGCGGACTAGCGTAGCTAGCTTCTTGGTGTCGGAAGCGATCGAGCGATTTTGGGCGAGCGAGTGGACGAGCGAGTTCTTGGTGTCGGCGAGCTTGACGAACGCCTGGCCTGGACGAAGCCTCCCCCTGGATAACCCGAGACGGACGGAAGCCACTCGAAGAGTTGCTGTGCCGGCGAGGTGACCCTCTACTTGTTGTGTAAAGCCACGAGCTGGACGAGCCGATACGCTCGCATTCTGGGATCGAGCCTTTGGTGTTATGTCCACCGTGGGACGATTGAGCGCATCATTTTGGATTTTCAAGGCTATCGATCTCAAGTGCAAAACGCTGTCGGTCAGTCCAGCTGTCGGCTGCCGCATTCCGCGTTATCAGTCCCGCCGCGGAAATCCGCGAACGATCGGCTTCACCGACAATCACCGCAAAGCCCTCGTGCACGCGCACGTGCACGAATCGTGTCGTTCGTGTGAATTCTAAATTAGCGCCTTTGTGTTTAACTTCGCGTATTGTAATCTCTCGCGCTCGGCAAGAGCCTTTTTCGTTGTAGCGTAGTATAAAACTTTCGCGTAGATTTGTCGGGCGTAGCGTATGACTGGTTGTCGCCACAGACAGTTCATTACGCTCCGTCCTTTGCGTCCATAGAATATTTAGAGACTGTTTTTCCTTATCGTCTGCTGTCGTTTCGCCGATTGCGATTCGCGCTTGAGATTAGTTTAACCGTGTACAATACTTGGACAACGCGCTTCTCGCATAACCCAGCTTATTTACTCCGTTCATTTTATCTTCTTTGCCTAATTACTGTGTTTAACTCCGTCTTTTCTTTCTGTTATTATTTACTCGCTAAAATATACTTTCTTTATTCTCATCAGTTATATCGGCCTTTTGTCTTTTACTTTGCCTAGAATTTCTTGCTCGCCTATCCTTTTCCCTCCGAGAGAGCTTCCGTTTCACCTTGCCTTCTTCACCTTGCCCCTCTACCGCGTAGGGGAACCGGCCGGCCGCGCGTGAATACGACGATCTCGCGTTTTTGCGTATCTTGTGATTGGGAATAGATTTCGTTGGCGGTAATTGCGCGATTATTGTACTTTTCGTGTCGATCATTTGTGATACCGGTGACGCGTCCGGTAACGTCTGGCGTCCAACTTTTGCGCTTTGCGATAGATCTTGTTCGTTTCGTATCGTCGTATTCGCACGTGTTTCGTGAAAATTATTTGTCTTTTCTTTGATCGCGTATTTCGCCTGCTCTCGGCGAATTGGAAATAAAATATATGACAATATATATTGTCACGTATTTTATTCCTTTCGGATTCGCCGAGAGTGGGCGAAATATGCGATCAAAGCAATAAAAAGATTTATCGCGAAACAAGCGCGAATACGACGATTCTTACCCAAATCGATAATCGAGACAAATCGCGAGAAGTTGGGCGCCAGACGCGTTTACACGACGCGTCGCTTGTATCGCAACCGACATACATTAAAATTGCAAAAATTACGCAATCGCTGACAACGAAATCTACTCCGTTCACAAATTACACGAGAACGCGAGATCGTCGTATTCACGCGCCGGCTCCCCTATGCGGTTGAGGGGCAGGGCGGACAAGGCAAGGTGAAATGGATGTTCTTTCGGGGAAAAGGAATAGGCAAGCGAGAAATTCTAGGCAGAATAAACAAGGTCGATATAACAGGTAGGATAAAAATAATATATTGCAGCCAAGCAAATGTAACATACTAAAGTAATTCTGCTATTGAAATCAAGCACTTAGGTAAAAGGAATAATTAAACGTAACGAAAGCGCTAAATTTTACACGCGGCCTAAACTAAGAGTAAGCGAGAATCGCAATAGGCAAAACGACATCCAGAATTCACAAAAAGTAAACTCTAAAATTTATACAGGGTGTCCCAGAGCACTGTATCAAACTTGTCACAAGGAGGTAGAAGGGATCGAGATAAACGAAAAAGTCTTATAACATTTTGCGATATTCGCAATAATTTTCGTGTTATAAAATATTAAAGTCAGACGAATAAGAGCGCGCGGAGAGACAAGCGGTCGCCCGCCTGAGCCGTAGGGCCACCCACCGCGTTGGTATTGCGGTCCGGCAGTAGGTGAGGGTGAGCAGCGCGCGGCGAGGGGAAAGATAGCATGGAGCCATGCTCACCGTCGCCTACTGCTAAGTAGTATAACGCTAAGGAATGAGTGTAATGAGCCGTTTGTGGCGACAACTAATCATACGCTATAGCAAAAGAAAGTGACACACGAAATTCTTATACTAGTCAATACTGTCGAAAATGCGCTCGCTGGAGTCGAGAAAATATAATACGCGAAGAGACGCGTAGGCCGTATGAGCACGGCCACGGCACGACTCGTGCACGTGCACGAGGGCTTTGCGGCAGTTCCTCTGTAGCCGATCGTCCGTGGCGGGACTGCATTCGCGGAATGCGGCAGCCGACAACTGGACTACCCGACACGGTCTCGTGTTTGCGATCGAAAGCCTTACCAACACTAATCAGTGCATTCTATCGCCCCACGGCGGATGCACATCTACCCTATTACCAAACGGTTCGATCGCAGAACACGAGCCTGTCGGCTCGGCTTTACACACGAAACGTGGGGGGTCATTTTGCCGACGCCGGTCCTCCTGGTAGCTTCCTTCCGTCCGAGGGGGAGCACGAGTGAAAATCGTCGTCTGGGTCAGACACACGAGTTTACTCGCCGACACCGACACCCCCGTATTTTTTTGTATCTCCCGACACCAGGAGAGAATCGCTCTCACGCCATGCTAGTCCGCAGCAAAAGCGGGGAGGATCGCGATCGATGGTCTCCTCCCACACTCGCGGGGTACACGTTATCGTCGCGCACCGCTGCGCGACTAATTAGGTCCCGACGACATCAAGGCCGCGCCAAGCCGATCCTGCGACGGGTAGCTCGTGGGCCCCGCTCCGACCGATATCTTCGTCGCTTTCTACGCTGTCCTCGCTGGATACCTGCGGGGTGCGATACGCTCGCTCTCGCCAGTTACTTCTCCTCGCCGAAGATTTCTATGGGCCAGCCGACATCCGACGGCCCTTGTTCTGGCCGTTCCACAGTGGTCTAAATCTCGAAAAAGTTGGCCAAAAGTAGAAAGAGGTTTCAGATTTAAACGAAAAAAATTATATAAGGGTTTTTGAGCTCGCTGATAACGAACTTGACATGAAAATTTCAAAATTCAAAATGGCTGATCTAATATTGTCGAAAATTTTATTAAAAATTGTTCGGAATTTTATTTAAATTGGTGTATAAGGATATTCACGATTGCTAATTACGATTATAGGATTACAATTGCGAAATTAAGAACAGTGTATGTATGGTTGATTTTTATTTCAAAAATTTTCGCAAAGTAACAGTTATAATGAAATATAATTAAGAAAACAATTATCAAGATTAAAAAAAAAAAAGATTAAAACGGTTAAAAATATTTAAAGAAAAGATTTATAAAGGAGATTAAAGAGATAAAAAAAATTTTTTTTAATTTTAAAAAAGTTAGATTTTAAAGAAATCAGTCGCAATCACTATTGGAACCATTATCTTCAAAATCAAAATCGGAATTATAATTATCGCAAGTTTCTACAGAATTTTCAGACTCATCAGGGAAAAATAGAAGCTCTAAGTCCTCCAATGACAACTTTTTACTTTTTTTAGGGGCCATTTGTCTTATGCTCGAAATTAGCGGATCCGAAGATACCAGGAGCCAATGAAACACATCTGCCATTGTGTTTTCGTGTGAATTTTTTCTGGAAAATCCTTCACGATATTTTTTTATGTCCTTATTTTTGGCTTCCTGGGCATCTTCGGATAATTGACCGATTGGCAATACGGCTGATTGAATTATTTGAGCTCCATATATTAAAAAAATAAAAAAAAAACAGAAAAAAATACAGACATAATGTAGTATTAAATATAAATAGATTTTTCTCTAAGAAAAAGCATTATTTAATTGTGAAATAAGAAAAATTATTTATACAATTTAATATTTTTGAGCATCGTTAGTTGAATGATTAATTGCAAAAATTTATGAAAATTCAACGATACATTAAAATAAGACACCCGGTATATATATTCAAATTATCTTAGCAATAAAAAGTCGACGTTTATTATTTATTTTTCAAAGGCAAGTAGTCCCCGACCCTTCTGCGTGCCTGTGCGTCGAACCTAACTTAAGCTGGCTCGACATCGCTGTATTCAGAATGGCCTTACAATGATAGTGGCACAGATTGGCAGAATTTTCTTCAAAATTTCATCACAAAACATCTTAAGCTATATGCTCAATGTAACACCTAACCTTCGCAGCTCCTCGTGGCGTGATAACTTTTTCGATGATTTACGATAAAAGTTTTTATAAGAGAAGCAATTGTACAGGCAGGACTTTGGCATGATTTTTATTCATGCCGAGTATACATTCATAAAAAAACAATATACGTAAATGTTCTACATTCCTTCGTTAATACCCTCCATCAAACAGAATTCATAAAAGACACTCCAATAAAAAGTTATACGCACTTGAAGAACGTCGAATATTTCGGACGCGCTCAGCGTGTCTCATGTGTTCTGAGAACGATCACTATGAACTAATATAGCACCGCAAGTATAGAAGAACCGTTACTTTCCCTTTGGAATAACATGCAGTAGTGACCCCTCTACAAGATTCTAAGATACTAAACTCATAATTGACTTTCATTTTTTGCATTTTTGGCCATCTTTTTCGAGATCTAGACCATTGCGCGTTCGTCCGTCTAAGCCTGACCATCTGATATTGCGGGCTGTCGAGCCCCCCCGCGACATTCTCACTTCGCCGCGGGTTGATTCTCGCAGTTCTCTGCCAGCAGCAGCGGTTGCGTCGGCCCTGGACGATCGTTCACCGTTCCTCCGCTGTCGCCTGTATCCCTCGTCGTTGCTGCTATTCAGAGGATCCAGCGTACATGCAAATTAGGCCGTAATCAATAGCAACTCTTAAAATAGATTTCAGTTCCGCCGGGAATTTCTCGCTCTAGCCGAATGCCTGGCCCGGTCACAAGCGCGTCCATGTGCTTCGCGTAGGCGGAGGGATGAAGTGGCGAGGCAGGAAATCTGCCACGTCACATTATATAGTGTGTATGTGTGTATATATATATATATATGTATGTGTGTGTGTGTGTGTGTGTGTGTGTGTGTGTACAGGGTGTCCCCGAAAATTCGTCGACGCTCTTCTAGATTGATAGAGCAAGTCAAACTGAGCAGAAAAGTCCTTTACCATTTTTCAAAATACGCAATAGTTAACGAGATAAAAATTAGTAAATTCGGCCGAATAAGCGTGTACTTTTCCTGCCTACCGCGCGCGGGAACCGCCCATCGGTCGCTTAGCCAGGAGCTGGCGGCGCACGACGCGGCGAGGAGGGAGTATAAGCGGCAATGGCCACGGGCGAGCAGCGCGGCGTTAGATCCCCGCTCTGAATTGCTCGTTTCCTCATTTTCTTATTAGAACGAAATGTTTTAATATAAATTTCTAAATATGAAAATGTACCTTTTTTATACAAATGTGTGTATGTGTGTACATACATACATACATGCATGCATGTATTCGTACATGCATGAACAGCGCGTGATACAGAATCGCGTAACGAAAAGTAAAACTTAATGATAAAAAGTTAAAGTGTATCCTGTAACTGTAAAACAGCAAATTCTTATTAATTTTATGGTATAACGAATATATCAATAAAAATTAAAACTTGTCACTAGTTTTCACGATACTCTAATTACAAGCATAAAAAATTTGATTGTGAGTTTAATGTGAGACATAATGAGTGATATCACAATCCAATATCGTTTCCAATATGACTACAAATATTCATTTTCGATGTATTTTTGCCTGCTGCTCACACACAAATCCACTTCTAAATTTAGCTGCGTCACAATTTTGGGTAAAATATTGAAGAGAAACGAAATTGGAAATATTCATGACATTGTAGCATCGAGAACAATTTTTGTTACTAAATTTTATTAAGATAATTTTATTAACGCGAAAATATCAACGGCATAAAAAAATTGTTCGTATTTTCTGTGTCCGTATGCGTACTACATATGTGCGTAAACACAGAAAAATATATAAATTTTATTACTAATACCAGGTGTGTCGGTAATTCTTTTCCGGTTTTTTCGCTAAAGAAAACACGTTACTTAGA
>QKQZ01008405.1:0-11466 GCA_003595255.1 Solenopsis fugax | reverse complement strand
CAAGATTTTGATGTAAATAAATATGCCATTATTGAACCTGATGCAGAATACATTGCATTAAACAAAGATGCCGATAGCTATTATGAATTTCAAGGAGACGAGCTAAATACATGTGTGAAAAATTGCCAAACATTTATATGTCCAGCCGTCTTCCCCTTGAAAAAGGTACGAACAATTAATTGCAACATAGAAATTTTATTAAACATTAATATTGAGCCTAATTATTGTAAGATAATAATTAAAGAATTAAGAGATACATACTGGAAAATTTTAACTACACCTGGAAATTGGCTATATATTGCCGTAGAAAAGGAATCAATAAATATAGAATGTCCAAAATGTTCCCAACACATAGAGATTGAAAATTCTGGAATATTAACTATAAACCAAGGTTGCAAAATCAGAGCAAAAACGACAACTATGAGTTATCCATCTATTCAGACGACGAAATTTATAAAATATTTTACGTTAACAAATAATCTCAGCATTTCTCATTTACGAACAAGTGCAAGAAAGATATAAAATTAATTTAACGGACACAATACATGAAATATGGACGAATAATCACAGTAACATAGAGACTACCTTTGCCGATATTATAAAAAAAGCTCGACATGTTCAAGAACGGAAAATACAAGCTCGATGGTTCACCATATATAATACCACGACATACAGCATCGGAATTCTGGGAACAATTCTCATCGTTATCGCCGTGCTGAAACAGAGTTCCTGGNTCCTGCAGCCGCAATTTATTAAATTCTATCTACCAGCGATGCTGCCACAAAGAGAAGAGCACAGTAAGAGCAACCCCTCGCCCCTCAGAACCATATAAAAGTACTGCTGGAGAAGGCACAAGTATTCAGTCTCCAAGTGAAACACGTATTCGTTATAGTGCCTCCGTCAGAGAGCCAGGAATCAAAGGATAATACGGAATAAGCAGCCAACATCGTAAGTGATAAAGCCTAAAGTTATAAAGAAATAAAAAATCAATCTTTGGTTCTATCACTTATAGTGAAAAAATTTAAATTTCGTCTTGAATGCGGAGACGAGACCTCAGGTCAGAAATCCAGTGGCATCGCATATTAGGACGCCTGCAGCGACGAGTCTCCTTGATCATGCATCCGCAACATGGAAGTCCTGAAAATAATAATCGCTCCCGCAATGTATATGCGCCCCTGCCCGAGCGGCCAGGGATGGACGTCGACCCAATGGATGTCGAACCAACGGATCCTGAAGTCTTCCAAGCCAGAGCAAGGGTGCCGTCTCCGATGCCTGAAAGAATCTACGATGTCCCAAGGGATGTGATACCCGCAGCTCTTGCTCCGTCGGATTCTCTACTCAGCAGCATTCTTCACGATATCAGGGATATTGGGGAAGATGTCGTAGGCAATATACTTCAATCTGCTGACAACGCTAGCAACAATGAGGCAACGCCGGGGCCTTCACAGAGACCATCATCCGCCTGTTCAGAGGTGAAAGGCACCTATGTGGACATGAGAACCAACACTCGCCGTAGCGACCGTGGACCAAGGGCTCCACCGTCTATATCCTCGGAGGCCACAGTATCAGCAGCCACTACTACTCGACGACCACAACATGAGTATGATTAATGGACGATCCACACCGTTACACTCATACTTTAAGCGAGGGAGTACGCGTTCCTCAGGGATCACCCCCATCGCGTTGTACACGAGATTTACCGTTACCGTTTACTACCGTGATTATTTGTACCCTGACGCGTTTCCTGCTTACTCGCTTATATGCGAATATGCCTGGTACGTATAGGTGACACGCGACGTAATTATGTGTGGCAAGTGCGTGACGGATGAGCATATATTTTGCAGCTTTAACCGACCACGCGCAGTTTGGCGACAATTACATATTATAACTCGTACATTTCAACATACCGACTTACATTGCTGCCGTTGTTATAAATTGCTAATGCGAACGCGACGCGCAATCGACTGCTATACTTGCCGACTAAATATGATAAACTTACGCGGACGATTCGGAGAATTACAATACAAAATTGTATGTGATACTACAGTACCGCGAGGAATCATATAATTACATAATTAAATAATGATATAATCATAAAATATAATCACATATACTAAACAAATTTAAATACATGCACGCATATATCTATATATACACTTTTTATACTTTTCTACATGATTATCTACCTCTTCATATATTCTACCAATTTATATACATACTTGTAGGAATATAAACAAAGGGAAATGTAACGTTTCAATTTTTTTTTATATATAATAAAGATTTAATACGTTATATACTTACATGCGTCTTTTACAAAATATCCATATATATATCCACATGCGCTACATCGTACCTAAACTTATATTTTAAGCTATAGATAATATTCTTTTAATATTAAAACAGAGGAGACAAGTAGACTGAGATCTTAGTTCGGGGACCGAACTTCCCCATGAAGGGAGATGTAACATCCTCGTGTTTCCCATGCGCCTCTAAAAAAAAATTTTTTAAATATATTAAATATATACATATTCTCTATTTTCACAACTCCTTGTATTATCATATATACATATATATTTTCAAAATCATTCTAGTCGTACTCCTCCGTTTATCGTTCCAATCTGCAATGCCACGCAAGGGGTAAATCAATGCCACAAAAATAGCGTCTTTTAATTCCTGCAAAAGAATAAATTAACTTAATATCTGAAATTATAAAATAATTATATCCAGCTGCAAGCCCTGACAACGTGAATAATAGAAAACAGCTGATTCTTTTAAAGGCGAACTTTTACTGCAATATAATTATGCCGTCAAGGAACTTTTGATATGATTAAGTGTTCGACCAATCATATGCTTAGGAATTCGACCAATCACAAGCGAGCGTAAAATTTATGTTGTTTAATCCTTATTTTGTTACAAATTATGTTCGGATATATGCGTAAATATTAGAAACAAAATATAAATAATCAACTTGCACAGGTAAATCAACCAGTAAATCAATCAAAGAGTGAAACGGACAATAGAATACGCAACTCTACCATGTGTCCAACCGGGTCTGCTTCTGCGACCGAAGCCGGTACTGAACCACTAATCGAATACTTTACCTGGGTAGCAACTGTCCGATGTGTAATGTCTCTCTTTTACCAGCACAATTACCGATAGATCTAAGTTGATTCTTTCCGAAGGATTCCATATGATCTTTAACACAGTAGTATGGTAAGAAATAACTTTCATAATAAAATATTCCTGTTTTATTTCCATAAGTTATGGAACTTTGTCGCGAAAAATAATTGAGACTATTGAATAATGATAATGCTTGTTTTTTCGTTAATATTGCAGAGAGGCATTCTATTCCGTCAACAGCGATTCTATTGTCTGTTGTTATTAAGAATTTTATTCTTTCATCCAAAACATCAACATAGTCACTCTTCTTGATTTCTCGATAAAGAGTGGTCCTGGTGAGTTATAGAGATAGACATCGATTCTAAGGCGAAAGCTTAATTTCAAGGCATCGTGTAGCATTCTGTCAGCTACTTTAAATAATGCAAGATCTTGTAATTTACTTGGTTCATTTTCAGATATTGGTATTTTAGACATTTTGACTTTTATATTTTTGGAAATTTATATCTGTTATAATTATTATTATCTTTATTATAAGGTAAGTACAGACACAGATGTATAGCAAAGGTTTCTGTGATCTTTCGTCAAAAGTGAATAATTCTAAGGCAAAATTTATTGCTAATAAAAGACAAATTAGTGCTATGATTAATAGAAATTCTATCAAATTTGGGCTGGAGTGCATACGATGCAAAATTATCATTGATTAATGTTAATTAATGAAATGTTTCTAGTTTAAGACGGCCATTTCGTGTAAGTGCACGAATCTACCAATGAGAGAAGAGGGGTAACATGTATTGACCAATGAGAGGTATGTTATTTTAATATTACTTAGAGGAGTGTTTTTAAATGAAATGGGTTGTGATATTAGAGGTTAATTTGTGCTATGCGGAGGATTGTTGCTTCGTTATCTAGATATGGAGTCTCTCCCATAGCATGGAGAAAATTCAAAAAGTGTGTAAGTTCGACACGACACACATTACAATCTCTCGGTCGACGCGGATTGGCCAGTGAAATAGAGCAATTTACGCACGTTTCGTATTCGTAAGGAGTACCTATATATATGTAGTGTCTGATTTTAGGAGAATAATGTTCTCGTTCTGAGGGATCGTTTCTGAAATTACAATTATGACAAATCAACTTAGATCTATCAGTATTATGCTGATAAAAGAGTGACATTACGCATCGGGCAGTTGCTACCCAGGTAAAGTATTCGATTGGTGGTTCAGTACCGGCTTCGGTCGCAGAAGCAGATCCGGTTGGACACATAGTAGAGTTGTGTGTTCTATTATCCGTTTCACTCCTTGGTTGATTTACTGGTTGATTTACCTGTGCAATTTGATTATTAATATTTGTTTCTAACATTTGTGCATATATCCGAATATAACTTGTAAGAAAAATAAGGATTTGAACAACATAAAGGTTTCGCTCGCTTGGTCGATCGAGTACCTAAGCATATGATTGGTTGAACACTTAACTATGTCAAAAGTCCCTAGGTGGCATAACTATATTGCAGTAAGAGTTCGCCTTTAAAGCAATCAGCTGTTTTCTATTATTTAAGTTTTTTATAATTTTGTATATTAATTTATTTTTTGTGCAGGTATCAAGAAACGTTATTCTTTTACGGCATTGATCTCGAGGCTTGGCATTGTAGAGCAGTTTGGAATAATAACAACGGAGGAGTTCAATCAGAATGATTTTACAGGTACGTATGCATACGTGACATACTAGATGTTGCGAAATTAAAGACATGATTTATTATATTGAAAGAAATTATATTTTTTATAATTTATAATTATAATTTTTTTTTTTAGAGCGCATAGAGAGCGTATGTGATATCTCCCTTCCTGGAGAAGTTCGGTCCCAGTCTGTTTGTCTCCTCTGTTTAACATGTAATGGAATATATTCTAGAACTTAAACATAGGTCGCAGGTAGTATGTAGCGCATGTGGATGTGGGTATGAATGTAGGTATGTATTTGTAAAAGACGCATGTGAGTATATAAAGTAATAAAGGTTTTTTATTACATATATGAAAGTGAAGCGTTACATTTTCCCTTTTAATTCTTATAAGTAATATAAGTTGGTAGAAAATATGTGTATAAATTGGTGAAATATGTAGATTAGTAAATAATTGAATAGAAAAATATTAAAAGTGTATATATATATATATATGTAGGCGTATATAGATATGATTATACAATTATTTGATTATTTATTTTATATTATTCCGCGCGGTATTGTGGTGTCGCACACAACCTTATATTGCAGTTCGTTGGATCGTCCGCGCATATCAATCATATGTAAACGACATGTATAACAATCGATCGCACGTCGCGTTCTCATTAACAGCTTGTAACACCGACAGCAGTGGAGGTCCGTGTGTTGAAAGGTGCGAGTTAGGATATGCAGCTGACGCCAGACTGCACGCGGTCTATTAAGACTACAAAAAATGTGTTCATCGGTAACACATTATGACATCGCGTGTCACCTGCACGTACCATGCGTATTCGCAAATTAATGAATAAGCGGGGAAAGCGTCAGGGTGCAAGTAGTCCCGATAATAGACTGGCAATGGTAATTCGCGTGTAGCGCGGGGTGGGGGCGACCCTTGTGGGACACGCACTGCCTCACTTATATCATGTGTGTATCGATATGGGTCATTTAATGAATCATACCCTTGGCGAGGTCGTGCAGTTACGGCGGCCGTTGGTATGGTCGCTTCTAACGAAGTGGATGGTGGCGTCCTTGGTCCGCGATGTGCGTTGACTGACATGTCTACGTAGGTATTCTCAACTTCGGAGCAAGCAGATGACGGTCGTCTTGAAGGGCACGGCGTTGCCTCGTTTTCGCTGGGTCGAGCCATGTCGCCTACGACATCTTCACCGAAGTTCTCGATGTCGTCTAAGATGCTATTGATTAATGAATCTGTTGGGGCGAGAGCTGCTGGTGATACGTCCCTTGGGACATCGTAAATCCGTTCCGGCATTGGTGAAGGTACTCGCGCTCTGGCGCGAAACACGTCGGGGTCCGTTGGTCCGACATCATGCGGGCCGACATCCATCCCTGGCCGCTCGGGTCGCTCAGGCAGAGGTGCATATATGTTGCGGGAGCGTTCAGGCTCATTTTGCGGATGCATAATTAGTGATACTCTGCGTTGGAGATGCCCTAATATTCGATGCCAATGTATCTCGGATCTTGATCGAAGATCTCGTCTCCGCATATGATTTTCCTCTTGGTTCTATATAAGTAATAGAACCACAGATTTAATAAAAAAAATTTAATCCTAGGCTTTATCACTTACGATTTTCAGTGATGTTGGCTGCTTATTCTTTCTTTGTTTCCTGATTCTCTGGTGGCACTATGACAACTACGTGTTCACTTGGAGACTGAGTACTTGTGCCTTCTCCAGCAGGGTTTTTATATGGTTCTGAGGGGCGAGGGGTTGCCCTTACTGTACTTCTTTCTTTGTGACAGCATCGCTGATAAATAGACTTTAATAAGTTGTGGCTCCAGGAACTCTGCTTCAGCACAAAGATAACGATGAGAATTATTCCTAGAAGTCCGATGCTGTATGTTATGGTATCATATATGGTGAACCATCGAGCTTGTATTTTTCGTTCTTGAATGCGTTGAGCCTTTTTTATTATATCAGTAAAAGTGGTCTCCATGTTGTTGTGGTTACCTGTCCATATTTCATGTATTGTGTCCGTTAAATTAATCTTATATCTTTCTTGCACTGGTTCATATAAATGAGAAATGCTGAGATTATTTGTTAGCGTAAAATATTTTATATATTTTGTTGTTTGGACAGATAACTCATAGTTGCCGTTTTTGCTCTGATTTTACATCCTTGATTTATAGTTAATATTCCAGAATTTTCAATCTCTATATGTTGAGAAAATTTTGGACACTCTATATGTATTAACTCCTTTTCTATGGCAGTATATAGCCAGTTGCCAGGTACAGTTAAAATTTTCCAGTATGTGTCTCTTAATTCTTGAATTATTATCTTGCAATAATTAGGTTCAATATTATTGTTTAATAAAATTTCTATATTGCAATTGATTGTTTGTCGTACCTTTTTCAAGGGGAAGACGGCTGGACATATGTATACTTGGCAATTTTGTACGCATGTACTTAGCTCGTCTCCTCGTAGTTCGTAATAACTATCGGCATCTTCGTTCAATGCAATGTATTCTGTATCAGGTTTGATAATAGCATATTTACCTGCATCAAAATCCTGTTTGGCTGGTAGTGGAATGGATTTATATAATTTGTATTTCCCAGGCGTTAATAATGGTATTTGTAAGATGTAAATGAGCCGATTATTTAAATAAGCGATATGTAGGTTAGAGATTTTTATTAATTGATCTGTATCGTCTTCGTTGATTGGCACAGGAAATTCTGCATTTGGAATTCGTTCTTTTATTCGTCGAGAATTTTCAACGAGATACTGAGGTGATATTAATCGTGGATGTACTATTCCTTGTTTTCCGAAAAGAATTCCATCAATTAGTATATTCAGATCGATTTCGTGTTCTAAAATCGCTCTGTCAATTTTCTCTATTATTTTATTAAAATTTCCGTGAATATCATTTTGTATAAGAGTGTCTGTTAATTTATTAAAATTTTCTTGAACTTGTTATTGTAGTGTCAGTAATTGTCTTCTTATCTTCAGGGTCGCGTCGTTGAGTTCTCCGAATCGCGCACGTGTTGCTAGCATCTGGTTGACGAGTAATTCAGCGAGATCATGGGTTTTATTTTCGACTTGCATTATAATATACTCTATGGATTTTGCGTCTTCTATTGTTAAGGTTCCAAAAAGAATTTTGCTTATTTCCCTGATGAATTCTAAAGGTACTCTCCTGACTCTTGGATGATTAACTATACTTCTTATATGATCTTGATATTTCATCATTTTATTGAGTTTATTATTTAGAGCGGCAAACTGCGATTGTGACTTGCATACGTGTGAAATATCATCGCAACGTTTAATAGCTGTATTTAATTCTTGCTGAATTTGTTTAGATGCTTCTATAACATCAGCTAGGTCGATGTAGATTACCATCTTCCAAGATGTTTCTGAAGTACGCATCTCGCCTACAGCTTCGTAGAATATTCCCGGATTATCTTTTAAAGTCGTAACAGTATATTCGTTTCTCGTCATCCCTGATCTGCAATGCGAGCGGGCTTGGTTCGATTTACGTGTACAATCTTACTTTTATTTCGCGCGAGTAATATTTTTATATTATTATTATCTAGTAATTCTATTACTTCGTACGGCCCTGAATATTCGTCGTCAAACTTATGTTTCTTTTTTGCTTTTAATAAGTATACAAAATCTCCTACTTTGTAGCTTTGTATTTTTATTCTCCTATCATAATAATGTTTATAGCGTTTTTTAGCATTTCCTAAATTTATTACTGCCATTTTCCTTAAATCTGTTAGTTTATCGATCAATTCACTTACGTAGTCATTATAAGTTTCAACAAAATCCATTGTTTTTATTTCGGATGGTATTCGTGCAATTTTACCAAAAACTAATTCATACGGTGTAAATTTAGTACCTTCATGTACACTAGTATTATAAGAAAACATAGCATGCTCGAGCCAATTATCACAGTCTCTTTCATTTTCTATATAATGTTTTAAGTATTCCGTCAGCACATGATGACTTCTTTCTATCGACCCGTTAGATTGAGGATGAAATGCGGAAGTACAGTATTGTTTAATTTTAAAATATTTCGCAAATTTTTTCATCATAGAACTTGTAAAGTTTGAGCCTTGATCTGTTAAAATTGCTTTAGGGCTTCCAAATTGACAAATAAATCGACGGATAAATGCCTTTGCAATTTCTTCTGAGTTTGCTTGAATTAAGGGGACTGCGACAGAATATTTAGTTAACAAGTCTTGTATTGTTAAAATATATTCGTTTTCATTTTTTGTAACAGGTAGAGGTCCTACGATATCCATTGAGATTTTATCAAATGCATCTACCGGTGTATCAGTGATAATCATTGGTTGTTTAGTTTTTACGCCAACTAATTTTTTCTTTTGGCAACTGCTACATGTTTGAATAAATTTTATTACTTGTGCTTTCATATTATCCCAATAATATTTATGACGAATGCGCGCCACTGTTTTAGTGATTCCTTTGTGTCCTCCGACACTGGATTCATGACACTCTCGTATTATACGCGGTCTATCTCTAATCTCTGGTATATCTATTTCTCCCTTACATACGGTGATACGAATATTAGTATTCAAAAAAGTTAATCTAATAATACTGCGAATGCGGTACCATGGAATTTGTATGTTACTTTTATCTTGAGATATGTTAGCATGTGAAATATTTAATCGCAACATTTCATTTTTTAATTCATTAAATCCAAGTGTTACGTGTTCTTCGCGAATATGATTATTAAATTTTTCTTTAATAATTATACCGAAAATTTTCTTATTACTCGTTTCAGTTGTTACAACGTGTCCAATTATTCCCTTAAAATTTCGTGGCTTCTGACATATATTTTTTGTTATTAAATCTCTACCTATTTCATCTATAGGATTTCCTTCAGTGTCTACAAAGAATATAATGTGATCATTTTTCATCCATATGTGATCTCGTGACTCTAGAAGATTACTAGGGATTTGTTTTACTTCTGTTATTATAGGATTTCTTTGCGGAGGTCTATTTTCTTTATCCTCTTTCTTTTTTATGGGTTTGTTTAATGGTTGCTTAAATTTTTTATCCTTCTTTTTAGTACGAGCGGGAGTTCTTACTTTGTTATTCGTAAATTTTTTATTGGCTTTAATTTTAACTTCTTTATTTTTCTTTTCTAATGGTCGCGTTTTTGCTTTATAGGTGGATGGTGAAAATAATTTTGCAGTTTCGCTTTCACTGGTAGTTTTTTCACTGCTTATTTTTTGTTCCCTGTATGCTAGTGGACTCTTATCTATCTCATAATCCATTTTTTCTTGCATCTCCTTTTTATTTTCCTTTATAGCTCTTAATTCCTCCTTATTTAGTGGTATATCCTTTTCTATTACTTCAATTAAATCTTCGTCTTTAGATGCCTTCGGTGATCCTATCAAATTTTTATTAATTTTATCGCGATCATTATTTGTAAATTTTTTAATTTTAGGTGGAGTATGTACTTCTGCTTGTACTTGTATATTCTTATGTACTTCAAAACTATCGCTTGATCGTGATCCTATCTGCATAGGTTCGTCTTGATCTATTTCCTCCTGCCTATCTGCAATTTTGTGCTTGCGAATATTTTTATTATCAATGCGTTTATTTGGGACACCCGGTACGTCATTCTCGTTTGCTCGCTTCGCTTGACGTGCCCGCACATGCGCATCAGGCTCGCGCGGTAGTTTAGGCGACAACTCGAATATAGCGCTACTGTCGCTCCGACGCTCAGGCAGACAACGCCCTTCATCTTCATCCATACGGTCTGGAGTGTGTTCGCTTTGTGGTGCATTTCTATCAGCCTGTTCAATTTCATGTTCGCTTACAGTTTCCTTTGCGGGCCTTCGTTTCTTTCTAGCCTTTCTTCTTCTACGTTTCTCATGATTGGACGAACTACTCTCATGTTTCCTTTTTTCACCTTTTTGAAGTATTTCAGAGTCATCGGTGTCGTAGTCTGTTTCATAATAATAATATGATTCAGTGGTATCACTACTATCATCGCTTTCTTTTAGTTTCTTCAAAAACTTTTTCTTTGCTATATTGCGCATTTCAAAATTAGATTCGTTGTCTGAGTCTTCATGAGGGGTTAATTCATACGGTCGAAGTTTTTTACGTGGCGCTGGATTTCCTGATCCTTCACTTTCCATATTTCTTTTATCTCGGATGAAATATCTTTTGTTTCTTATGTTGTCCTATTGATGTTTCACTTGAAGATGAATGTGCACATTTTGCATGTAATGGATATGTATTTGTTATTTCCTCTTTTTCTTCGATTGGATTTCGTGATAATGCATCAGCATTCTTATTTTTCTTTCCCGGCTTATACTTTATTGTATAATCATACTCAGCCAATTTCAATCTCCATCTCTTAATCTTGAAGTAGGATCAGATATAGAATTTAACCATTCAAGAGGTTTATGGTCCATTACTAAAGTGAATTTTCGTCCATAAACGTAAGGTCGAAAATGTTTTACAGCATAGGTAAAAGCTAATAATTCTCTTTTAGTGGGTGAATATCTAGTTTCAGCATCATTTAATACTCGCGATGCATAGGCAATGGGAAGATCTTCTCCTATTTTTCCTTGACTTAATATTGCTCCAATAGCATATCCCGATGCGTCGGTTGTGATAACAAATGGTTCTTCAAAATTTGGATATT
>QKQZ01008401.1:0-10297 GCA_003595255.1 Solenopsis fugax | reverse complement strand
TATAAGTACATATAATTAATATAAACATGTTACATGCATGTTACATAATTAAAGATACTTTACATAGGATAGATGCTCTTCAGCAAATGACACAAATAGACACAGGAGTAATTTTATCTTTGTTTCTCATTGAATTTCAAGCAATAGCGTCTCTAAAGGGTATAGCGTAATAAGGAGAGTGATAATTTGGGTCCCGCGTGTAATCAATCGTTATATGGGGCAAAATATCCACCATTAGACAAAAGAAAATTTTGTGCCAAGTTTCATCTCAAAAGACCCCACAATTTCGAGATATCGCAAGAAATGTAATTTTTCATTAATATTTTTTTTCTCTGCTAAATCTAAATTAACCTTTACAAAAAAATTCATGATTATAAAGGGTATCCATATACATAAGCTCTAATTTTTTTTGTCATTCTTTGCTGAAAATTCTGTTTTTAAACAAATCTATAATTTTTGAAATTTTCTCTTGATCTAAAAAATTGACCATTTCTAAAAAACTTCAGTGGATAAGTCATATGACATATTATATTTGATATTTTTTCCAGATATTTCAATTTGGTGGAACGTGTCGAAAAAAAATAAAAACCGATTTTTTAAATTATCTTTCTGTCTTAAGTGCATTCGGTTGACATATATCTTAAGTTGTTTTTAAATACAATTACCTCCGATTATACATCTGCAAACAGTAGTATATAACTGTAATAATATAGAGTTCACGTAATTTAAACTACGAGATTTCAATTTTTTTCAGTCAGAAAAATTAATTTTACTGATTTTAGCAGTTCTTTAATTTTCTTAAAATATATATCTATTTTTAACTTTATCAAGCACATAATACATATGATAAACGTATCTTGTACTAACATAACAAGAGAGTTAAGGTTTTTCATCTACAAAGTTGTTTTACCTTTGTAGGTGAAAAACTTTAAATTCGTTTCATATTAATAAGTTTCTATTAATTATAGTAGAGTATATTTAGTGTAACATTTATTCTTCAAATTTTTTCATAATCTTAAGCTTACTACTTTTAATTTGGCTTTTGTATTTAGTTTCAAATTAGTTTTATTTATTTTTAGTATTTTTTAACACATTTATTAAATAAAGAAAATTAATTTTTTTGACTGAAAAAAAATTAAAATCTCATACAATAATCGAGACTCGAGAAATTGTCAAATTAACAACGATAAAAACGGCAAATACGAGTACAGCGAGGTCGACGGTGCGCAAAAAATAATAACAACAAAGTTAACCTGTCACATAAGACTTTAATAATTAAGCGGTTTCTCTATATGTAACTGATACTGAAGATGGCTCGAAGGATGAGCCGAAACGTCTAGTTATTTAATTCGTCTAGTTTAAATTACGTGAACTCTATAATATTACAGTTTTATACGTACTACTGTTTGCAGATGTATAATTGGAGGTAATTGTATTTAAAAACAACTTAATATATATGTCAACCGGATGCACTTAAGACCGAAAAATAATTTTATAAATTGGTTTTTATTCTTCTTCGGCACGTTCCACCAAATTGAAAAATCTGACAAAAATATCGAATATAATGTCATATGACTTATTTGAATTTTTTTTAGAAATGGCTAATTTTTAGATCAAGAGAAAATGCTAAATTTCAAAAATTCTAAATTTTTTTGAAAACACAATTTTCAGCAAAAAACGATAAAAAAAATTAAAACATATGTATATGGATACCCTTTATAATCATGAATTTTTTTGTAAAGGTTAATTTAGATTTAACGGAGAAAAAAAAACATTAATGAAAAATCACATTTCTTGCGATATCTTTAAATTGTGGAAATCTTTTGAAATAAAACTTGGCACAAAATTTTCTTTTATCTGGGTGGATATTTTGCCCTATATAACGATTGATTACGCGCGGGGCCCAAAATCACTCTCCTTATTACGCTATACCCTTTTACATCATGTTCTAATATAAATAATTGAGTAATGTTAGAAATGTAACAGTCTAGTATTTAAATTATCAATGTTTTAAAATATTACAAGAAAAAACAGAAAAGTAACTGAAAAGTAACTTCCAGTTACTTGTTGAATAACTGTAACTATAACGAGTTATTTTTTAAAGTCAGTAACTTGTAACGATAACTAGTTATTTTTTGGAAGAAAGAAACTGTAACGAATATACGGCGCGCAGTCAAATAAGTTGGAGATTGTAAAATACTCACCACTAAAAAACGCTGTGATTAATATACATCTGCTAACCTTATGTTTGCTCTACATTTTTAACAGTCCGAAATTTCTATCACAGAATTAAATTGACACTAAAATATTTACAATCACAAATTGTTCTAGTCTCCTTTCCTTTTCAATTTTTGGTAAAAAAGTTCTTTATCGCTTCTTATTTATTTTTTATTTAAATACCGTATTACAATTCGCTTGGCTGTCCAATATTAGTACAAGTGTCAAATTGCGGTGCATCTATTCTTGGATAATCGTTCATTTTCTAGGACATTTACATGTACGTAACATTTACGTGTACGACTTATTGTACAAGACTTATTGGATTAAAATTTTTAAAATATTATAATTTGATATTTAATTAATTTTACACTTAGAAGTACTCATCACTGCATACTTAGAGCATACATTGACATAGAGTGTGCATTGTCTTCACCTTATATGTCTCAAAAAAGTGTCCAAAATGTGTGACAGAGAAAAATATACATGGAATAGTCGTTCTTTATGCGCATGTATGTATATATATATATGTATATCAACATTGCAGAGACGATACTTGCTAACAAAATATATCGTTTGTACGAGTTGTCATACTAACTGTTACATTTATTCTTAAAAGAGTTGACATAATTTTAAAATAAATGATATGATATTAAAATATCAAAGATCCCGTGTGTATACTGTGTTTTATGCGGTAATCGTGACAAATCGGTTTCGTAAGATTCGTAATTAGGATATACGTAACATTTCATGTTCGTACAGGGGAAGGTGAAGCAAGACAGGGAGACGATGGTAAAACGGAGTATTCCCTATATCGCATGATTTGAATGCAGGAATCACAATCGGGCATACGCGTTAGATGTGGTCTCTCGGTTGTTGAAAGTTTCCCACGAGCCAGCGAAGTAGGCAAATGCGTTATTGAGTTAAACCATAATTGTTTTTTTTTGCGATTTCCTTATAATTTTATTTCATTTTTTTACTTGTGATATTAGTATTAAATTATAGTATACTTTAAAGTGTATCCTAAGCAGAAATGCTGTTTTATTTTTTTTTAATGAAGCTTATAATTCTCTAAAAATTTTATAATAATTAATAATATTTATATTGAAAAATTAATATCCAAAGAATATTTAAGAAATAAAGATGATTTATTGATTATGAAAACCTAGCTTTTATTCATCATCAAATCTTAACTACATCGTTTTGCCCCAGCTTTCCCTATACTATAAAATTGATAAAATTTAATTAATCTTATTAAAATTATATTTTGTATACTTAAATTTAATGAGATAAACTTTTGATTAGAGTTGCATTCTCTAAAATTGTATTTTAATATTATTCTTTTATTTTAAAATTATTGATAGAAGAAAGAAGAAAGGAAGAGGGTTGTAGAATACCATTTTGTTTTTTGACAATAACTCAGTAATTATTAACGCAACACAATTCTAACTAACGCCAGTTTATTAGCCATAGAGTTCCACTAATCACCCTATAGGTAAAAGCTCATTGAGTATATAGAACGAACGTAATTTACAATTTACCGAAAAGGATGCGTTTGTGGAATAGCAGGGGGGGATCATGGAATACTGATAATTAATGTTATGAAAGGCACTTTTATTTATAAAAAAAACATAAATTAATGATCTTTTGTAGATTTTGCACACAAATAAGTGCCACAAAACAAGATTTTACGAATATTTTAAAATATATTTTATTAAAAAAACCTTCTTTAAAATATAAATTAAACGAGAACATCTTCAACGGCCGTAGCTAGATCTTAGTGCTTGTATTTATTTGTGTGATTTTTATATACTTTCTTCAAATTCACTAAACCGCGCGCCGAATTATTTTTTCAGTCATAACACCGCTCTAAGTTGAATAAGAATAAGTAATATCACGTTTATTAAATTGAGATCAATATATCGATTCACACACGAAGATTTGGTGTTTGGCTCTTAATTGGCACTAAACATTATACTTAATTTATTTCATTGGAGCCTACCTTGTGTATGACTTTTAATAATAAATGATGCTAACTCGTATCTAAATATTAGAACCTCCCCCCCCCCAGAAAAAACTGTAAAGAATTTGTTGCGAAAAATAACACCTCAGCTAAGGTTCGAACCTGGGACCTCCCGAATCTCTGGTACGGTCGTTTTTAAATTTTTTTTCGGAAAATGAATAGCGTAGTTAAATAGAGATATTTTTGCTGTAAAACTTTGGTATGAAACATTTTTTTGATATTTCGTGTGGTTTACGAGATATATTGAAAAAAGGCAAAAGTCTCTTTACCTTTGAGGGGTGGTTTCACCCCTTCAAACCGTTTTTTAGTAGCAACTAAAATTTTCTAAATTCATGTATTTACCTCCTCTACATTTATGCCAAGTTTCATTAAAATCTGAATTTCTCAGTTAGCGAAGTTCCCTTGTTAGTTGATCATAATGATCAGTCACCAGATTAGCTTAACATTATAATAATAGTCTCCAAAAAACAACAAGGTGCCGCTTTATGAGGGTTATGTCAGTATTAGCGACTTTACTCTAATAAAAAAATAACTTAAGTACTCATTTAACAACTCTCCCTTACGTATCGGATGCTCGTAACGGACAGTAACTGAAACTTGCAACGACCAGTAGCTACGACAAATATATACGTATGCGCGCGATACGGTCAGTAACTACGACACGTCAATAACGCGCGGCAACTATCATACGTACTTCCATCCGACTCAGACCACCTGAAAGCCCCAAGAAACGCCGTCAGCCAGAATAATCCGACGACTGTGCTGCGAGATGATTGTAGGGCTCGTGACCGGAATTGATCGTGAGCCCCAAAGACGTTTAGATCCCCCTTGATAACCACATATTTCTTACCCCTTTGTCACGCTCTATCATATCTTTACGATAGAGAGAAAAATATGTGTTGAATGAAGAATATTGCGATGCATAAAACATTTGATATTTATAAACCAAGAAGTATTTGCATTGAAAATATGGGCGACATTATGTAAATTGACTTCACATTTATTTTAATGTATTTCAATGTCGTAAACATATAGAAAATAATGTGAAAATTAAAGCTTAAAAATATATCCATTTCCTAAATGTTCTTCCATACGTTACTGTTCTAGCTCCAGTTCGATAGTTCGTTTCGCATCTTTCGGCGCAGCATAAACCGATGTGATATTTGCTCGCAGAAGGGAGATATACCGTAGAGAAATATCCTACGGAGTCGATCAGAAGACGTATTTCAGCAAGAAAATATTTTACGTTGATACGACTTGGCCAGTATCCATTTTCGCATTTTCGTCGAACGGAAGCTCGCAATCTGTCTATAAAACCAAGCGAACGAGTCGTTCGCAAGACAGGACACACGTCACGAGTTAGTTAACTTTATTGCGCATTTAAACGTGCCAAACACTAAAGAGATTTAAAGTGATTTTCTGCTCCAAGCAAGATCCATTTTCGACTGCGATTCATAAAAAGCGAAAATAATTCAGAACGCGGCTAAACGTTGAATTTAAAATAGAAAAAAAAAGAATCGCATTAAAATTAATGACCGTAAACATTGAAAAGTTCGACAAATTTACCTCTCTCGAACTGGAACGCTTCAGTACCTTTAATATACGAGGTGATGTCTGTAAACACAGAATATTTTGCAAATAGCAGAACGAAATATTTGTAATAAATTCGTATGTATATACACTGGAAGAAGTACCAAAGAATTTACATAAGAAATGAAGGTAAAAATTTTTCTTTTGGAACTTGTAATGCGGAATGGAAAATAGGAAGGAGGAACGACCGGAAGAAATTAAATATAATTAACTCTTTTACTTCGAATGGCATCTCTCGGCTTCTGCGCGTTGTTATCTTTTATTAAATATTGTTTCATTTTCTTTATTATAAATTAATTATTATATATATATATATCAATTAAACATTTTTATTTGCATAAACTTTTACAAATAAAATACATATGTAGATATGTGTTATATTTCGAATCAAATATGAATTCTTGAATTTAAATTTCATTTGTCTCACAAAAAGAGCATTATATCAGATTGAAAATCAGATACTTTTATCGCGAATATACAATATGAATGCAAAGTCAATGCAATTACATAGAATTTGCAATAATAACATATCATTTACATATATCATTTTTAAATTAAAATCTTGATATGCAGTTCGTGTATCAGGTACAATTTGATACTAGCACATTTTCAAAGTTACAAAACCATTTTTTGTAACGTCTAAAAGCAAATAACCGATTTATCGCCCACAATAATCCATTATTTATATTCTGTACGCTAATAGACCAGAATCTTTTATCTTAACAGGAAAATATTTTATGTCACTTGGATGGTCGATACCCATTAACCTGTAATTTTAATGGAGCTGTATTTTACAAAATGGTGTAATGCGAAAAGCATCGTTAATATAGTATACGCCATTGTAAGCTTTATAATGTGTTCTAACCGGTCTACCTGAAAAGATTTGACATAATCTCTTCGCAAGGAAGTACAAGACCGACGCAGCGAAAAGTTACGCGAAACCCTAAATTCAATACGAAATAGTACGCCAGACTCGAAGAACATAAATATTAAAAGCACCTAAGAGAGGTTTGTACGTACATACATAGTACATTCCCAACTCTATGCGCATCTTGAAATATCGAGAAAATTAGGTAATAATAAAATGTTTAAAAATACAATGTTTTGAAATTTGCAGATCTTTATCTTTCATCGTATTTTTTAAAATAATTAAATTTAGTAAAAAATAAGATGTTATTGTAATTTAGATTATATTATGCTGTTGTAAACTTGATTACATAATTAATTATATTTGAATATATTTTATTCGTGTAATCGTACTTTAGAATATAAAATATTATAATAATTAATATTTTAAACAAATATAATTCTCTCTCTCTCTCTCTGTGAGTGCATGCGTGCGTGCGTGCGTGCGTGCGTGCGTGCGTGCGTGTGTGTGTGTGTGTGTGTGTGTGTCACAACACAAATTATATATTTATTATTTCAACGTTTTAAAGGGATGCTGAAGTCGTGAGTTTTATCGACTGAACAACGACTTACACATACGATTTACATCAACGCATACATACATATGCTTTACAAAATATTAGTACGTTATTACACACTACTACAACAATATCGCACGCACACATACCTATAAATTTTTCGTATTAAATTAAGTATCTAAGTCTAATTCTAAAAGTTCGATATTGTTTCTTCGTGTAATCTACAAATATGTAAAAGTAATACATATGAAAAATGGTTATGAAATTATTGCATTTAATCGGTAAAACACGACAGACTTTAAGATTCTCTTCAAATAAAAGAAAACATTGTTATAACAAAAAAATGCTGAATATATTCAACATTTTAAAAAATTTTATTAAGTATATTTAAACTTTTTTCACTTTTGTATTATGTATCGCAAAAATTTAATCGTTTTCTACTTTGCAGAGTAAAAGTTATTTCGTATTTTCAATTATAGAAATATACAAAACAAAAGAAAATATAATTAATATATTAGAAGAATTGAGTAAAAAATAGACATATACTTACTTTAAGTAACAAAAGAGATGTTTATATCTTTTAAGAAATTAAATGTTATCAGATTCTATTTAAATAATACACAATTAATGTGCGTTTAATAGATTCTATCATTTAATCAAGTGTAAGAAAAGTTGATTATATATATATATATATATATATATATACACACACACACACACACACACACACACATATATGTATGTATATATGTATATATAATACGAAAATTATTAATTATATCAACAATAATTTAAAAAAAATTTCATTGACTTTTACCATATCGTTCGATTTTTACATTACAAGTATTATACAAAACCCTTATTCCGTAAACACTTTCTCTAAATTTGAGACATTTGCATATAAGACAGAAATTAAAAAATCATAACTACAAAATAAACATTAAAATTTATTCTGGTAAAATTTTATCTAATTTGATCATATAGCTTGAGAGAAATTATATTTTTTAATAAAGAAAAGCAATTTATATCAAATAGACAACATGTGTATAGTGACATAACAACGTTGCACTGCATATGACTCTCAACGCCAAACATACATTTTGATATATCATTATTTTTTATGAAATTGAATTAAAAATAACAATATAAACTATTTCAATAGCTTGGTTAGTGCATAAGCAAATTAATAATAAAAAAGATCAATAAACAAGCGAAAATTATACATTGAATATAAACAAAATTTTATGTTTATATTCAATGTATAATTTTCGCTTGTTTATTGATCTTTTTTATGTATAATTTAATATTACAAATTTTTACATTGATATTAACAATTTCGATATGTACGTTTCAGATTTACTTGTCTTTCTTCTGCAATGCATGTTGCAAATTAAATATATAAAATCTAAGATTGAATACATAAAATGAAAAACAGCACCTACGAAGCAATTATGATTGTAATACAAACATTTGTATAAGGTCCGGTGACGTCAAAAATAAATTTATACTCTCTTTTTCTTTCGTTACAAGATGTCTTATTGTATTCAATAGAACTGCGATCTCTTAATTAGAATAATTGGAAAAAATATTTTTCTATCGTTCCTTACACTTATACTTGTTAATTATTATTGGATTGAGAAGAAATATTTGCCGACTCCTGACAATGGTAATCGCTAGATTTTTTGAGAACAAAACAATAATGGTTGTTACATTAAAAAAAAAGCAAAGATCCTGTCCAAGAATTGAGTTTTTCATCCATTCTGTTTTGTGGATTCTGGTTATAGCAATATGTTAAGAAAAACTATATGACTCGATTTGACATGTTTATCGAATTACATAAGCGTTTACATTACGATCATAATTGTTTCGTAGAAGTTGTTCTTTATTTTATGTACTCAATCTTAGATTTTATAAATGTAATTTGTGATACACTGAAGAAAGACAAGTAAATCTGAAATGTACACATCAAAATTGTGTATATTAATGTTTTGTAATATTGAATTATACATTTTAATATTTTGTTTATTTCTAACGTATAATTTTCGCTTATTTTCGTTTATTGACCTTTTTTATTATTAATTTGAAATTGAAATATTCCGATACAAAGTGGATAATAAGATATATAATAAATATACAACATAGCATCATATTATTTTTGTTCTTGCAAGAGGAAAAAAAATATTTACTCTCGTTTCCAGCTAGCAGGAAATGAAAAGAACTTGGATGCGAATTTATCATGGAATTCGATTAATAATTGCGATTAGTAACAAAATCATATGAGATTGATTAAAAATCCATTATCCAAAACAGCATATCATTTTTGAAGCAGATAGAATAGGAAAAATTATCTGGGTCAATGATGATTCAGTTAGTCTGTGGAGGGTTAAAACATATAAATATATATTTATAAAATATTAATATTAAACTGGCAATTTTTAAACGTCTTATAATTGTAATGTCACATTATTTCCATTTGCACTGTTTTGTCGTGCATTATTTTAACATCAAGGTATAGATGACACAGAGCATCAAATGTGCTGATCAAATTATTTTCTCTTTTTTAATTCTTCTGAATGATAAATATACATTGCACAGTTCACACCAAAGATTTTTAGTTAATTTATGCAATGCTAGCAACTCTTAAATAATGCGATGTTGCTAAATTTAATATGAATTATAAAATGACGGATATTTAATGTAACAAAGAAGAATATGATCAATTTTTATTTAAGAAATGTTACTTTATACATTTTTAATTTAGATTAAATTTTATTTAATATGTTTTAAGGCATAGTAGCAAACTGCGGTATTTACGCCGCGGAGGGATTTACACCGCAGGTGTCAGAAAAAATAGAAAGAGTAAAGGTTATTTGTTCACAACAACTCTATTACGTGCTTTTATGCTATATTAGTATTCTATTGTGATTTCAGTTCTTTATTATTAATATTAATGAAAATATCGTGAATTGAATTGATTTTCTTATGTAGAAGTAGCGCGATCGTGTATTACGATCTACGTAAAATGATTACTGTGGGAAATGTA
>QKQZ01008396.1:0-50734 GCA_003595255.1 Solenopsis fugax | reverse complement strand
TTCGCGATAATTAGCGACGCGAGAGATGCGACGCCGATAAAATCGTCTTTCGTCGATTGTCGATTGTCAGTTTCCATCGTGGGACCGCTAGCTCTGAAAACCGAGTCATGCTGCAGGCGCGGGAAAACAATTTCTATCCGTCCGTTCGCGATAATGGAGACGCGTAAAACGACGTGATCCTTTTTTTTTTACGGGGCACGAAGCGTCGAAGAATAAGGTCTGTTCGTTTCGATTGAACTCTTTGCACAGTTTATTTTTTTCTCTTTTTCTTTCACGTTGTGAAAGGAAAAAGAGAAATAGTGAATCGTGCAAGAAATTCATCTGAGAAGAATAGGCCTATAGAAACTCGTCTTTATATCGCGGGTACCGTGACGAAAATAGTATGTTTATTGAAAGTTTATAACAAGCTTAAGTGTTGAGTAAATGTGTTTCATTAAATTTAATATATTTATAACTGAAAGTTATGTGCATGAAATTTAATGCACTTTTGACAACATTGTGACAAATGCTGCTGCCGATTTTTAAGAATAAATGGAAGAGTCTCAAACGTTTTCGTTATACACTAAAAAAAAAGTTTGACAATAATAATCAAACTTTGGTAAAATAATTTCAATTAAATGTTTATATAATCAAATATATTTAGTAATATTTAGGATTTACACTGTTAAAAATCAGCAGCAGAATTTAATGTACGGAAGCAAATTTAATGTAATTTAATGTACAGGAGCAAATTTCAAGCAGGTAGATACATTAAAAAACATTTAATGTTGTCAAAAGTGTATTTTCATGCATATACTTTCAGTTATACATACGTTAAATTTAATGTTTCATTTAAAAATACATTGAATTTTATGACATTTTTAACAATGTATATTAACAGTAGTAACTCCAGTAGTATGAACATATAACAGTAACCAATTGATTATATTAAACCATACAATTATTAAATATTTAATTATATTAACTAAACATTTAATTCAAATCATTTCATCAAACTTACAATTAGTAACTGTCATTTAGACTTGAATATCATTACCAACTCTTTTTTAGTATAATTTTCAGTGTTTATAAAATGTTATTGTTAATAAAGAAGGTATTTGCAACGTGCCTCCAGACAATGCAGCCATCAATAAAATTCTTCAAAGACAGTGTACAATATTAAAAATGTCATAAAATTCAATGTATTTTTAGATTACACATTAAATTTAATATCTATAACTGAAAAACATGTGCATGAAATACAATGCACTTTTCACATCATTAAATTTACATTAAACATACATTAAATATACGTTTTTAATGCACCTGTTTAAAATTTACTTCCGTTATGTTACATTAAATTCTGCTACCGATTTTTAACAGATTAACCATAAATCGATAAAACTCTTCATAAACAGATAAAAGACAATCTCTCACTAACAATTCTCAGCAAAGTAGTACAGATTCCGCGTAAAGGAGGTCGAAACACCGCTTCGGGCGCGTTGTAATCGTATCATTGGCCCTCATCACGAATGATCATCGATAAGATCACAGTCGATGTGCTCGCGTGGGATCGCCTGATCGGTCTGTGCGGCCGAAGTCACTGGCGGCTTCAATGGAACGGCAAAGATCGCAGGACACCGCAGACAGGAGCGTGCGAGATCGATATTATATTATGTAATAGCGTAAGGGCACGTGTCAGGGCGTTCGGAGCCCCGGAATGAGATTCATTTGGTCCCACACCGCCCGGATCTCTCGATTGTCGGGTGAGCTCGACAGTGCTCGAGAGAAAGAGAGGAGAGGAGAGAAATTCGCCGAGAAACGCGCCGCTACACGTGGGTTTCATCCCTCTCGAGTCAATGTTCAACAATGAACCGCACCCCGCGCACGCGGTGGTAGTGAACTGTAATCCGATTATTCCTCTCGAATCAGCGAACATGGCCCGCTGCAAGCTTACTTTCGTCTCTCGCGTCGACAAGGTTTTATTGTCGTTGATGCCACGAGATACATTACCACTGAACTCTTTTGTTCGTATGATGAAGTCTAAAACGAGTGCGTACACGGAGAGAGAAAGAATGCTCAAATATTTAAAAATTTAGCTAGAAAATAATTATGTAAGACGCTCAACCCTGATGAGCAATACCGCAAAAAGTTTTGACATTCCAGCAATCAATTTGAGCATTCTATATCATTATTTTAAGGGTCCTACAAAATTATTTTTATTTTCAGATTTGTATTTAATTAAATTTTTGAGCTTAATTTTGAGATTAATTTAGCAAAATCGTTTTTCCCATGTATAACAGAGAGAGAGAGAGAGAGAGAGAGAGAGAGAGAGAGAGAGAATGTTAAAAAGAGAAATAAAATGTACATATACATTGAAAAGTCTGTATGGTAACAATGAAAAGAATTTCTTGCCTCAAGTAAATACATTTTTGTAAATTATAATTTATTAATTTAAAGAAATAATTACTTATAACAATAATTTTTTTGTTCCAATAAAGTATTAGCTTAATAAAAAATTATTGTCTTTGAATTAATAAATTTTATAATTCAAGAAAATGTATTTACTTGAAACTAGACATTTTTTATTGCCGCATGATAATAATAATAATCAAGCTTATCCTAGCAAAAATAAAAATCGGAACAAATGTAAGGAAAGAGTGACAAAAGTTTCTAGTAACCTTCTAGGAAGTGAAAATTACAACAAGTGTTAACTCTTCTTTTATGTTTCATTGTCAATTTTCGCTTCCTAAAAGTTTACATTCAACTTAAGCTCCAATTTTCATTTTCGTCAGAATACTGATTACTAAACTTTAAAATGGTCTTATTCAAATGTTTGAACCGTTTGGTAATAATTACT
This sequence comes from Solenopsis fugax, assembly GCA_003595255.1. Taxonomy (NCBI): domain Eukaryota; kingdom Metazoa; phylum Arthropoda; class Insecta; order Hymenoptera; family Formicidae; genus Solenopsis; species Solenopsis fugax. Next base: position 47,895 of record QKQZ01008396.1, on the reverse strand, counting down.
AGTTTCGATTATATTAATCTTACATTAGATTAAAATTTTATTTTAATGAACTATCATCTAGACTTGATTATTACCAGACTTTTCTCGATGCAGATATACGAAACATATTCCTAAACATCCTGGTCTCCTTATTGAGTCATTTGCATGGATCGGAGATCGGCGATTACTTTGACTCGAAGTGTGCTCCCGCCTCGTTTTCGCCTCGTGTCGTCGAGAGAGCCGCGGATAAGACCGCGAAGTAGCCGATCGCGCGATCTGAATGGGCTTATAGGTACAACGCGGGACCAGCTGGGACAAACAAAGAGGTGCGCGCACGCCAAATTAGTATTTAAAAATATGCGCGCCGATAGATGCGGTTTTCGTGTCGCTCGCTCCCCGGCACCTCCCATAAATATGATAACGCCCTGTGTACGGAGATACACGAGAATCTATAATTCTCAGCAGCCTCTCTTAAGGGCCCTAATACTATACGTATCCGCGAACGGTAACGATAGCGACCGTCTCTTTACTCGTAAAGGGACCATGCTACATCGACGACGGCACTTTAAAAGTTCATTAACCCAAGTGGTGAATTTGAACGGAAGCTCAAGCTTCGGGTTCATTCAATTATCAAGATCTGTTAAATATTTTCGTTCAGAATTGCCATGTTAAAGCACGAATTTAGAACAGAGACCGACAAACTCCGCGACCCGCATAATTATTATAATTACATTTTGAATTCTGTCATTAAAAAAATTCGTAGAAATTTATTTTCTCTCCTGTCGCAATACATATAATAGAATAATTTATTCACTTCAACTTATATGCCAAGAAGGGGGACTTGGTTTACAATTTTACTTTAAACATACATTTTCCATCTTGTTACGGAAACACTCATGTAATATTGGCAATTGTACATTGCAAAATTTTAGACCGCAAGAGATTTATTATCTTCCCTTTTCAAAAGTTTGCCAACCTTAGCTTAGAATAAAAAAAAAGTTGACAGAGATTATGCCTGTTAAAATATCGTGCAGAATCGCTCGATTCGCCTGGCAGGGATTCCGCTTCCTCAATCCTCTCCCGTATCAGCCGGCGGAAAAGTAAAATGGCCGTTGGCGTACATCGGCCGTGCTCTTGTTGATCGATAAAAGCGTCGCGACGCTGGGCGTGTCCGTTCCATGCCGCCTCCGCCAACGCCCCGCGAATCGTCGCGAATCTCCCGGAAATTTTACGGATAAGTGGTCTCGGCGAGAAGGCCGGATCTCCCAGCCGCCAACAAGGTGCCTTGCTCTCAAAGCGTCGAGAAACGTAGACGTCGAGATCTACGAAGAGACGAAGAGCTGACAGTTCCCAAAGTGTCACGTTAATCGTGTATTCGCGTTTACACGATGCCGTGTAGGATGTAGACATTATATGTAGGACGATTGAGTTTGTATCGTACAATCTCTCTTTCGTTCTTCAACTATTTCGCAAAGAGACTTCAGAAGGATTAGAGATAAGTGTACGATCCGCTGGATGTCTTGATTCGGGTGACGAGTCGGCGAAAGGTTGATTCTTTTGCATCTACCCCCCGCACGACAAATCGCACGACGTCGGCACTTTCCGGAAAACGGATATTATTCTCCTTCGCCCGCATTTAATTTTATCTCCATTGAACCGATGTTCGTAGACGTTACCCTCTCAGTGAAACGATCTCTCTTTCTCCTCTCCTGCTTTCCCTCCACCTCTTGCTCTTCCTCCTCCTCCTCCTCCTCCCGTACCCGCCCCGCGTTCTCTTTATTTCTCTGTCAACGTAGCCGCGGAGACGCAAACGGCAGGATCCCGAACGAAGGAGCGTAAACGGATTAAGAGGGTCCTGCCGGATGACTAAGTTTTAGCCAGACCAGCGCCGGCGCCAAATCCAATTTGATCTTAACGTTAACTCGATCCCGCGTACGGTTACACGCTGAATTAACCGTCGTTGACAACCGTGAACCGCTTGGCTCAAAAGTATTCCTTACGGACCTAACGACGTGTGCCAACAAGTGGCGTATCAATACCGATCGCATCTACGAATAACAGGCTGGACCCGTAAAACGCGAGCGATCCAAAGTTGCGACCGGCAATCGCGCAGTCAACATCAAGCTCCGTTAACGGAAAAGGGTCTCGCACCGATCACAATCGACGTGATTAAAACGAATTAAGGAAATCCCTTCCTGGCTGACGACCGTACCTTCGTCGTCTTCGCGAAACGAAGGTTCCTCTCCTTGAGGACGATTATCGGCGAAGGGCTAGTAGGCCTGGAGGATACGGCAAAATTGGGGAGAGCAGGGTGAATTCGAGTCCGAGCCCGGGTCCGGTTTATCGAACTGGAACAACAAGCGGCAATCAGGCATAACTCGATCATTTCATTCTTCCGTGCCTTCCTCCCTTCGTCGCCGCGTTACGACGGTGTACGACGCGACGCCCGCGCCAGCGAGATACACAGGCGCCACATCACGTACACCAATCCGCAGCGGCCGGGCGCCACATCATCCCCGCGTCCTCCCCCGAAGAGAGGGAGCGTTCCTCTTTCTCTCAAAGTTGAAACCCTCGTATCCCTCGTATCCCTCATCCTGACGAAATCGAGAATTCCAAATCCCAAATCCCAAACATCTCCCTGGAGTTGTGCGCGGTACACGCGAGCGGAATATTTTTCGGGGGAGGGATTGCGGCTCTGGAAGGGTCGTTATTGAAGACGCTGCAGCTCGCCGGATGCCGGCGCTGTCGCACAAAGCACGGGGTAACAAATTCTCACAGCACTTGTTCGCGGTGCAAGCCTGTGTGTTATGTGCATACATGTATGTATACGCGCACACGTAAATACCTTCCAGTTTGAACACTACACAGGTTTACCTCGCGTTGCCGTCGTCCCGCCTGGTAAATATGCACCCTCGACCGGTGCGGGCGATTGATCAATTTCGGCGAGTATACATCGGTCGCGGGTGGACCGACGGGAGAAAAATGCGCAGTCTCGTAATTTCCGCAAAGACAATTGCAGTCGACGACGGTGGTTACAAGTAGTATTAGGATCAAATCACGCTAATGATTGCTGATTGTGATTAAAGATATATGGGTCAAAACATTATCAAAAACTTAAAAATTTCATAGAATATTCTAGTATTACGTTAGTGTCCGTGTAAAATTTGAGCACAATTTACTTATTGGTTTATTTGATTTTTCATTTACTTTTGATTCTTATATAAAATCACGTTTTGCAGTACTTATTTGCAAATGTGATGGGGAAATAGTATCACCAGTTGAATCAAAATTTTTACATATACTAATAAAACTCTAATAAACATTCGTGCAAAAATTCGTTTAGATCAATTTACTCGTTTAAAAGTTATTTATTTAAAACTGCAGCAAAATATAATAATTTTGGCTGCAACAATCATTATATAAATTAAATTTTTCATTGTTTTCTTCTTAACAGCTAATTTCAGGGCCAAAGTTCGGGCATTCACGACCAAAATTTTTTGTTGTTGATTAAGAAAAAAAAAAGAATAAATCTAGAGAAGCTTTCAGTTTTTAAATTTCGATAACTTTTAGCTCGTATAGCCAAACATCCTTAAAAATTGGTGATTTACAATTATACAATCACACTTAGATATGGTTAACAATTGTGACCGCTATAAACATTCATATTTCGTGTCCGTAATGAAATTGTCAGCTGATATTTATTATTCTGGAATACAGTAAGAAATATGTCAACAGGAGAATATATTTAGCTGCATCTGTCACGTGATTGAATCGCAATACTTTATTGGCTACGATTGATTGCTAATTGAGATTGACAATTATAAAATAGAGCCTTTTTTTAAACGGCAGTCACTAATCACGACGACTAGTTGGTTGAAAAATTATCACCAATCACAATAGTAATCCAATCGGCAATCACTAGTACTCTCTAAACCTAGAGTGAAATGTTACTTTAAAAGAGTAAAAATTAAATCTGTGCAATTTTTCGAGTAATTTTTCACTCTACAAGAGTATGATTTAGTCTGTCCAGAATAAATGCTAATTCTAAACTAATATTGAAGAGAATTCAACGAGTTGGAGCAAGACAAATTAAAATTAAAATTATTTGACTGGTCAAATTCTTCAATTAGCCTTTAAACGAGGCCGATCCCTAAAAGGCCAGCGAGATTCAATTTGAAAAGCTTCCGTTCAAATATGATTAAGTATTTCGCTGCTTCCGTTATAACTTTCATGAATTCCAACCTATGGATTTCTATTTCTCTAGAAATCCATAAGTTACTCCCATTACTCTTTTTCTTTGCGATTATTTTCTTTACAATTGATTACATTTTTCGATTACGCGATATATTCCGGATTACTTCAGTTCCGCGCAACTCCGAAACTTCTCTAATCCTCACAATATCCACGCGACGTTAAATGAACTATCGACGATCGAGTTAGGCGGATACCGAATGACCTCGGGCTTAGGATCCGCCACGATTCTCCTTTTACACGGTTCCCTCGCACCATGCAACATTATTCGGTCCACTTGTCGGCACCCCTCGGTCGAGCGCGCTGCCCCTATGCCGAGTTTCTTCCCGCGGCCGCCCCTCGTAATCCTGTTACCGACCTCCACGCACCTACGCATTCGCGTAGTGTGCCCGCGCGAGTGTCCCTGCTCCCTCGCGCTTTGTGTGCCAAAAAATAGCGTGCCCTTGCGAACTCTGCTCGATGTGTATTCATGAAACGAATCAACGGACGGGGCGACGAAGATCGTCAACGCTTCTGTATAAAACTGAAGCTCTGCGAAGACTATGTGAAATGAATCAGTCATTTGAGAAACGTAAGTCAAAAAATCTCGCTTTTGGAGAACTGAAAAAAAAAACTCTACTTTTTACAATTAGAGTACTAAAAATAATTAAAAATAAGTAAAACATGCTTTATTAAGCAAATGGAACATATCACTTTTAAAACTTGTTTTTTTTTTAATTAATTTTTAAAATTTTTACTTGTGTTGTTTCTCAATGAAATAAGCATTTTCATGCATATAAAACAGAGTTTTTAATTAGAAAATTCTATAAATGTAAGACAAATCTCTTGCAAGAGATTCTTCTAAAGATCTTATAAAACAACAAATTGTATCCTGAGAAAAATATTTAACCTTATTTTTAAAAAAATACTGCACACTCACAACATTGAATTTTAGTACGTTAAGTATTTTAGTGTGTTAAACATTATTTTTATAGAGTAATATAACAAAGACATAGTCACTAACATATGATGTTTCTCATGTGAACGACAGTTTGTAGATCTAGTACAGTTGGTAATAAGTAATAATAATCAAGTTTCACTGAAAAAATTTCAATTAAATGTTTAGCTAATATAACCAAAAAATATTTAATAATTATATTAATATTTAGTAAAATTTATTAAATATTATTTATTATTTAATAAAAAATGCAATATTTGCCAAACAGTTACTAAATATTACACTAAATATTTGGTTATATTAATCAAACATTCAATTAAAATTATTTTACTAAAGATAACTATCATCTAAACTTGATTACTATTGTCAAATTCTTTTCTTTATTGTATCTAAAAAAATGCTTAACTAATACGGTGTTTAAAGGAAATTGTATATCTACCTCCCTTGATTCTGAATCCCCTAACATCTCAATTTCGACAAAAATTGAATCATGTTGTTTCCCAAATGATCAATTCAATTGTAACAGTATATAATTCGCGCCACATATAGATGACTCTTTTTCGTCTCCCGACGTTTGAGATCGCGCTAACGACGGGACAATTGATAGGCCGTCGATACGACGACGGTAAAAGAAAATTCGGAGATAGGAGCGCGCGATTGTGCGTTAATCAAGCCGCGATCGGCGCGAGGCATCAAAGGGCGTCCGATCGAATTGGAAATTCATTGCATGCAAATCACAAGGAGAGAAATTTATTTCCTCCTTTATATCCGCGCGCGATCCCTCCGCTTCTCAATCGTTTCTTTCCCTGCCGCTCTCCTCCTTCCTTCCTTCCTGTCAAACCGAGCTCGTAGCCGCAAATTAGCTGCTCACGCGGCGGCTAAAAGAAAATTAAAAGAGGGTTCCCGCCTCCCGGCAACCCCTTCTTCCTCTACCTCTGCCCTCGTTCTCCCTTGTTTTTAGCGTCCCGAGAGGCGCGGCTTCCTCCTCACGAAATTTCAGGATTCCACCACCATTTTTGCATCACGCGGCTGCCATGCTCGAGACATTGGGTAGGAATCAGACGCGGGTGACAAATTTATAGTCGAGTAATTCTGGATATATCAAGACTTCAAGTAACACTATGCAAAATAACACCATGCGTTGTACATACTCTTGATGATTCATCATGATCGTCCGCGATTCATCGCGACATACGACAACGCGCATACACACGAAACATGACAGTAATATATACAAAGGATTCCCGCAACGACAATTTTCATTCTCCCTTATCGTAACGATCGAAGCACGTGTTAATTACGCGTGTCGCGACGGCGCATGCATGAAAAGTCGCCTAATTAAGTAACGCGAGCGACGTGGAAAAAAATAAAATCGAGTGAAGCGGCGGTCTGATGAATGATCGATTGTCCGCGGTATCGCGTGTACCTCGCGCAATGGCTAATGCGAGCCAGCGCGTCAAAGCTATACAGGAAACGCGATATGCCGTACGCTACGCGAAGATGGAAAAATTAGAGAAACGGGACTCCGCGTGGGAGGTACGCTCACGAGGCGTTACCAGGGTTGGAAAAGTTACTTTTGAAAAGTAACTTGTGGAAGACTCGTTACTAATTCTTAAAAGTAACTCGTTGCCATTATCTTTGCTAAATAAGTAGAGGAGAAGAGGGTAATATGGCACCCATTTTCATTTTATTGAATTGCTTTGTTTAAAATCAATGTTTTATATGGAAACTGGAACGATTACATCCGTCAAAGTGTTGTTTAACAGATTGTAGACTCAAAGTAATGAAATATTTATTACTTAGGACGTAATTTATAAAAATGTAACGCATTGCGGTGGAAGAAAAAAGTAATGGCAATATGGCTAGCCCAAAAATAATTTTAAAAAATTAGTTTAGTTTAAAAACACAGTATTTTGTTACAAAATTTTTTTACATTTTTAATACATAAAAATATATTTTATTACTTACAATTAGTTTATCAATGTATTTTATAGTTAACTTCTTCCTACAAGGTCGTGTCTGAATTCTACTAGTACCGCTTAGGATGCTAGTTTTGGGGTACAATTCTTCAGACGCTTTTTTTGAATTACGTTACAAAAACATTAATTATTACAAAATACGGAATAGTATAATAAAAACTACTATATCATCTAATGGAAGACACTTTTTTAGTTTGTATTTATATTTTCAAAGTTTTATTTTTAACTTTTGTTTAAAATAATATTCAAAAACGAAATAGGGTGCCATTTAGCGTCTTTCCTCTATTAAAACGTCATTGAAACATCAATAAAAGATAGAAAAAGTCGCAAAGTCACGTCTTTCTTCACAATGGTCGAAATATCGTCTCTGATCTGACATTAGTCCGTCATTTTAACGTCATCACAATGGTCATTTTCAGTCATTCTCCTACCAAATTCTGACGTCACATTTTGACATATGTCTGTTAGCTGGGCCGATTCTGTCACGCCGATTCAGAGCCGGGTGGTCTGTTATTACAGTTGTAAGCGTCGAACTTAATCCACCCCCGATCGTCGACGCGGAGCGCGGAGGATACCATCCATCCCCCGTTGTGTGCCTGGTAATCCCGTAAAGATGCAAATTCCCTTCGTGTCTCACCGTCGAGCGGACGGGAAGAAGAGCGGACGACGTACATGCGCGCGGTCGGATTTAACCGCGGTGTATTCCGCTGCACGCGTAATGGGGGGACCAGGGTGGTCCAGAGGGAGAACCCGAGAGAAAGAGAAAGAAAGAAAGAGAGAGAGAGAAAGAGGCGGAGTAGTTACAAGCGCCGGGTTGCAGCAGTCATAGTCGACTAGCACGGGGGTGTAATGTGCTACCCACAGGCAAATATTCGCAGATGTGAGCCGAGAGCAACGAAAATTCGGCTTTGCAACGCTCATGCCACGGCGGTACCAGCTAACAGGATTTATTTGTATCTACGTGTACGTACCGCGTTCCGCATTTCAAAGCCGTCTCTCTCTCTCTCTCTCTCTCTCTCTCTCCCCCTCTCCCCCTTTCTCTCACAGTACCCGTCGGGGTGGATTATATGTAGTGTACAGCGTAGCGGGTTCACGTTGTATGTACATCCGCACGCAACATACATAGAAACAGAGAGAGAAAGACAGAGACAGAGAGAGAACTGAGCTAACTAACGGGCTAGCAGTTCATTAGAGATCGCTAAACTCTAGGGCGGCCCCCTCTCACCCACCCTTGCTCCGTAACGGGGGATGAGGATTTCGTTATTGCGCGATATGCGTTTCGTTCGGACGTGAGAGACGGTCTCTCGCCGAATTTTCGCTAAGAGCACACCGAATTCTGACACATAATACATACATCGTACGAGCATGTACGATCGCACGTAGAACTACCCGAGGGAGGTATCGATTCAATTGAATTGAGAGAGGACGTGTGCGTTTTCCTCGCGTGCCGATATCCGTGTCGCGCACAGCCGGAAACGTCGCGGGCGGAAACAAGGGGTGGCATTCACGCGGGGAGGGATGAATGAGGCGGCGAAGACCAAAGGGATCGGTCGCGCGGCGACGCGACGGTTGTCGGTGTAGATCGTCCATCGATCGAATGCCGATAATCTACGGATCGGCTCTCTTTCTCTTTCTCTCTCTCTCTCTCTCGCGGCCGGATGGCAGCGAGTTATTATGTAATGGGACAACGTATGCGGCAATATAAAATCGGCTTCGTAACGTCGTGACGCGCGCGTCTCTCTCTCCGCCGTCCGCGCGGCATGAGAGAGGTAAAACCCGTGTACAATGTACGAAACGACAGATAGACGCGCACGCTGAGTGTATCCACCGGCACAAATAAATGATTGAGATCCTTGATACGTGGGACCACCAACGAATAGGAGATAGCACGCCGTGGCACGGCACGGTAAATTAACTGTAAACAGTGCCCGATGTGTCGCGCCCACGATAGCATCTTTTGACGTCGCGTCGCGCGGCTAAAACGGTTTGATAGAGACAGCGTGCGCGCGGCTGAAACGGCTTGATAAAGAAAGCTATGCATCATCGCCGACCGCGTCGCGAAAACTTTTCGGACGCGCTGCTGGTAGGAACCGAGGAATCGAAAGCTTTTCACGTTTCAGCTCGAGAGAGCGAGAGAGCGAGAGGCGCACGATCGATCGCCCGTGTTCCCTCTCGCGATTCCCAAGTCCGTATTAGGCCGCGCACGAATCTATCATATCCCGAAAGGCGTGCCGAAGCCCTCCTTTGAGAGGTCAGGATCCATCAATCCAAGCTGTATGCAGACGCACCACGGGACCACCGCTGGGAACGCTGGCGAACAATCTGCCGAGTCATCCCCGGCCGATCTTGGCACATTCGTCAAACCCTGGTGGCTTCGTGTGTCACCTCCTCGGACCCCGACGTGGGAGAAGTCCGATAACTCGTGAATTCGAGCACAAATTCGAGCCCCGCGCCAATGGTGCAACCAGAACTATCGGACCTTTGTGTGGAACTCGCTATATCAATCATACCTTCGTATTTTCGAAAATGCGTTAAATCGCAAGTGATGGGCGGTATACTTTTAGAATATAATTTGGATTATTTAAATCGGTATTCGTAGTCTTTTCTTATTTAAAGCCGTCTTGAATACATTCTTAAGATGTCATAATTCAATCACAGAGTTTGTATTAACATCTTATCCCAAGCAGACCGCCAGCGTTCCCAGCGGTGGTCCCGTGGTGCGTCTGCATACAGCTTGGATTTACGTTAATAAACGTTTAATCAATACATCTTTTTATAATATAAAAATGTTTATAAAACATTTTTAATGTCTATTTAAGAGTATTAAATCGTCGAAATGTTTATAAAAATATTTTAAACTAAAAAAATGTTAAAGTAAAAGTTATAAAATGTTTATTAATAGAGTTTATTAAACAGTTTAAAAAATGTATCAAAGGGCGATAAATAAAATGGATCGATTTTTGCCCCCCGCAGTGACAAGTAAAAACAGTATGTCTTTTTCGTAGATTTTAAGCTACCGAATCTATGATTCTGACCTTCAAAAAATTTTAATTTGTCAGAAAGTATTAAAACAATCCCGTAAATTATTATTATTATTATATTATTGATCTTTACTTATTAATTCGCGTTTTCCTTACACTAGTAAAACATAATAATGTTCTCATCTCTTATAGTTCATGATCTTTTAATAAAAAAATAAATAAATAAAAAATTATTAATATCTAAAAACAAAGGCATGAGAACTATTTTAAACCATCGTGATTACGCACTTGAGCGTTTTACCTTTACTTGTCACTCTGGGAATAAAAATTGATCCATTGTCCCTTTAAGCGTTTATTTCTTCAGCTTAAACGTTTAAAATTTATTTTTTTTATTAAACGTATTTTTTAAACTGAACTTTGTTGCTTGGGAAGATATTACTTATCATCTTGAAATCAGAACAACACTATGAATATCGGTCTTAAACGTCTCTCTATTATTTTTTTCCCAAAGTTTATAAACGAAATATAGTGTAATCATCAAGAATCGCTTGGATTCCGCTTTAATAAGAAGAACGAGGGTCTATCCTCGGGCGATATGTGAACTCTGATGAATTCCCGACGTCGTCGTCTCGACTACCAGAAGACAGCAGCCGTTTCGGCGCGTATATCCTTTAACGATCGCATCAAGAATCATAAAATCCGCGGATCTCTGATTAGCCGAGAGACGGCGGCGAGAAGGATGACCGAAGTAAATTTCGATCTTCAACCCTAATGACGGGGGGCGTGTTTACGGTAGATATATCTACTGTCGCCTAGTTTTTGTACGATTTTATGGAGCCTGCGGCTCCTGAATCCTCTTATTCTTCATTAAAGCCTGATTGCCGTCAGGTCGCTATTATGGTCGCACTACTTGTCCGCATCCGAACACTCGCGGCATCAATGCTTTACTACGGATTTTATCCAAATATCAATACTCACAAAGAAAGATCCAAATATCTCACGGATTTTTAAAAGTTCTAAGATATAGGCAGAGTTGAAAAAATTACTTTTTAAAAGTAACTCGTTACCGTTACTTAAAAAGCAACGATTCGCTATTTTTTAAGTTGTTTTTTTATGCAAAAACAAGATCAAATTAAACATTTAAAAAAATTTACCTTTTAATCTTTTTTGTTTAAATATTAATAAAAACAATATTAATTATATTGTATCTTAAATTCACAAGATCACAAAAAATTTATTCGTACTCCGATCTTATTTCAAGATCTTAAGTTAATATCTGAAAATGTTAATATTTGTAATTGATTAATGTCTTAAAACGATCTTGAATATAAGAATCGATTATGAATACCAGCCAAAGAGAAAAATTTTTGAAATGCTCAAAATTTATATTAAAAAATTATAGTTTTTGTTAAATTTATAAATACAGTAAATTTTATTTATTTTTGCATCCTCAATTTTGTGTGTAAAAATTTTAACATGATAATTTTAAAGTCAAAATTGTTCTTAAAATATACGCGACAATATAATTGGTTTATGAACTTTTGAAATTATACTTATGGTGAGTTTAAACATAACAGACTATGAATATCAGCTGAAAACTGAAAATTGAACACACACATACACAATGAAATTGTCACAAATGGATTCAAAAGTAAAAGTTTGTAAAAAATAATGATGAAAGTCACTGTTAAATTCATTACTATTACTGAAAAAAATGTAACGTTACAGTTACCAAAAGAGAAAAGTAACATCGTTATCAGTCCGTTATTTAAAAAAATAATTGTAACGGTGTTTACAAGTAACGTCCCAACTTTGGATGTAAAATTTAATGTCGTAAAAGTAATATGTAACAATTATATGACCAATGGATCAAAGAGTTGAAGTTACAAGATTAAAAATTTTAGAATGACTGTATGCATGATGTCACGGCGATTGACCGAAGCTTTACAAAATCAGTCTAGCCGTAGTACCTAAATGCAATTCGCAGTTTTTATTAAACAGTACATATTTAAGAAATTATTTTATGTGTTTTAATCTTTTTCAATAGTTAATTTTAATTTTATTTTTTAAATAAATAAATTTTAAATAAATTAAAAAAGTACACTTGTTTTGTAGAATAATAAAACGAATTAAGAACACGAGAAAAATTAAATATTGAGAAAAAAGATATTATCAATTGAATTCGAACAGGAAAGAAGAAAAAATCCTATAACTCCAACTCTTTTACTTGTTAGCACCTGAATGTTACATATTATTTTTACGACATCAATTTCTGTATCTTAACATCAAACTTTCCAAAATCCGTGAGATACCTAGATCTCCCTTTATCAGTAAGTCAGTTAAAATCGAAAAAAAAAACCTTTGTCTCCAAAAGGCGACGATGATTTGCGGGCTCGATCGGAACCCGACCACGGGCCTTGTCGCCGAGTCTCAGACGGGCCTCCGCGCGAATAGAGATTATAAATCAGATAATCAACCGCCATAAAAGTCCACCCACACAAACACGGATGCTCTTTCTCTGGCGACCTCGCGCGACTTTTGTGCTCGGTATTCGAATCGCGCCTATCCTCAAAATCTCAAGATACGGCAGCGATTCGCCACGCCGGGGGTCCGAGCAGCGACGACTGGACGTCCAGTTCCCCAACAAAACAAGTCGGTGGTCATCGGTGATAAAGGGGAGCGCCGGTTGAATCGCGGCCCCCGTAATTTTCTATACTGTTTACACGTAGGGATGTCATTTCGGGCCATTTTTAATTTTGCAATGTAAACGGAGAACTTTCTTTTACATTAGAAGTACCGAACGGCCATTATTGCTCGTTTTTATTTTTTAGATTAAATTATGTTTCTTGTGTAAAAAATAGAAAATTCTGAAATTCCTTGACTTTTTCAATAATTATGTCTTTTACACTGATGAGCTCCTTACAAAATTATTTTGATGGTTTAACATAAAACTATTTTTTTATCTGTATCTATATAGCTAAATTTTTAGATACTGCAATAGAAAAATTGTTCTTTCCTTGTAGTAATTTATTCTGTTGATCTTTTTTAGTAAGAAACGTAGATACTTCTAATGTTAACGCTCCTTCGACTGAGTAATATTTTCTTTTTTTCCGGTTCATTCTTCTTTGATAATAACGCCAGTATCTGTCACATTACGCAGACTGTGATAGAATGTTCGCGCTGTTTCAGCGCGCGAATAACCGAGATGTATCCTGATTAATATTCCCGCCGCCGTTCGGGTCAATCATTCTACTTCGCGGAGAGTGAGACGAGATGAAATAAAATCCAGAAATTCAGTTTACTCTGCCAGGGAACGAGAGACGGCTTTATTAATTCAATAATGATCGTCGCTTTCTCTCTTTCTTCGGCTCACTCGCGAGTAGAATGAAGAACGTATATTTCTAGAAGGCTCGACCGTTTGTAAAGTAATCTAATTGTAGAGATCCGTATAGGATGGAATACGGCAAATACGTAAGCCTGACGGAGAATTGATAACGGTTTCCTTTATTTTATAAACATAGTTCGAACGGCGCGTTTTATTACAAAAATAAGATTACAAAATGTAATTTCTTCTCTTAACGTATCGTGTAATTATTATGGCGCGTAAATGTGTGACACTAATCTATTGCGATGCGATTATTGCAAAAGTGATGTCGGACAAAGAGGGAAAGCTTAAATCAGATTTCCCTCTTCGACTTAAATTCTCATCTTATCATTAATTGCTTACGAAATGATTATCGTATCTTCTGTATAAATTTACACTTTGACGTCCTCAGCCAAATATTACATTCCAATATAATATGTATGTACATAAACGCACTTTAAATATATCAAAAAATTTAACATGTGGCAAAATGCTGTATGTAGATCTCAGTATTCGCTAGAGTGTATCATATGTACAGCCGTTAAATGTTTGATATAAGATCGGCTATCAGTTCAAATGTCTACATGATATATTGTAATTGATATCTTTATATTGCATTTTTTTGTCTCTCCTCGAGAATGACGATGGTATATAAAATTACGCTTTACGATATATCACGCATGTGATCGTAACAACTCGAAAAAAGGAGAGAAAGAGTATGATATTCGACGATATACGAGAAATTGCAGCTTATTCGTTCTTAATTCTTGTTTGTAATCATTCAGAAAATTAGAAAGACTTGCCTGCCAAATCAGCGGCCTTAGAGAGCACAATCTGGATATCCATCGAAGGAAAATTCTGAATATAGAACATATTATTTTTGATATGGTGCGCCACTTATTAGTCTAAAATCTAAATAAAAATAAATATAAATGCACATATATCATTCATTTGCTACAACAATAATATAATTAAAATAAAAGAACAAATTTTCATAGTTTAAATGTTTTAAATCGTTAAAATTTTATCAAAATTTTGATGTAAAACTGATTGTAAAAAAACAAAAGTATTATACAGCTTTTCATTTAATGTACTAAAGTATCTCAGAATTCTCTTTTTTTACAAACAACTTAAAAATGACACTTTTTGAGTTATGCCGTTGTAGTAAATAAGCGATATATAATAAAATATTTATATCTCTCACCTGCAAAAGTTTAACATTTGCAGCAAAATCGCCGGCCAATAACTGGTCCCTCAATAATCTAAAAATACATACACACACATGTGTCACAGGGGAACAACGAAAATTGTTGTTAAAAACAGGATAAAATTTGTTCACTCACAGGATCATGGCACAGCAGATATGTATGAGGAAACTGAATCTGTTCTCATCGGCAAACAACGAGTCCCATATCCTCATAACATCCGGCAGGGGAAACTCTTGTGAAAGGAGAAGCGTCAACCATCTTGTTTCCAGCATAGGAATAATAATAACAATGAAAATTAAGAATATGACGAAACATTGATATGACAATCATCGATATACTATACCTAAAGCTGTAATATTGCGGACACAGCTCTTGCTGATTTAGACGCAACCAAACATCAGGATCATTAGCTCGAACTTGATTGGTTAATTTACTCATCATCGAATTAATTCCAAATTCAGCTTCATCCAACGTTTTTATAAAGAAATCACGTATCTCAGCCATCAAATTAGTAAAACAGAAAAAAGTATCCGCTTCGGCGTGTTCTGTGAAACGAAAGACGCATGTATCACTATTAACAAATTTGTGCATCTTGAATGCTCTCATCGAATGCAATCATAATACACACTTCTCCATGTGGGATCCGGATCACAAGCAAATGCATGATATATAGGTCCGACTATTTCATTCATTCCTTGCACATAACCCTGGCCAGGATTCAACTTAGCGTATAAAAAGAGTATTCTTTCTAAAACTTCCCAGTGCGCTTCACCACCTTCGGCCAATGGTGCGTAATCTTCTGAAGCCTTTCTGACAGAAACTGCTATCTAACAGATAAAATATAATAATACAGCGTGATAACGCGAGCCGTATCTGCAGAATATTATGGAAGTACTTCACTTTCTGTTTACAATGCGCCAGATATAAAAATATAAAAAAAATTTTTTAACGTTATCTTAAATAGAACATATTACTCTACTTGCATTTATAATACCTGCTGCTTTCCACATCAACGCAAGGACAAAGATAAGTAAAATCTATTAATAAATTTAATAAAAAAAGTTAGCGATGGAAGCTTTAATCGTTTGTAGTTTTTTACCTTGGTCACTCCTAAGCCTTTTCTTTCGACATTGGCGCTTTTCAGCACTGTGTGCTGAACTCTGTGATGCAAACGTTGCTGGCCGTTAGCATTTACTATCTTTTCACATGGATAATCGGTGCCTTGTTGAAAAAATGATATGTCTGGACATAAACGCCTGTAAAATTTATTTTTGCTTATTATAAATAACATTAATTATCAGGATATTTACTTAAATTTTGTAAAAGTATTCCTTTTTTAAGAATTTTTTAAGAATTTTATTCAAAATTTCAGATAAGATTGAAGAATCTTTTAATCCAACTTTGAAATACATCTGTTTCATTATACCTGTTAATATGTCTTAATCACGTAATTAAAAAGAAGTCCTTTAAGTTTTGAAAATTAAATTTAAAATAGCATTAAAAAGAAAATTATCTAAACTAAATATGGCGATTTGTCAGCAATAACACAGATCTACCGGAAGTATAGAATTTGAAATTTGATTAAATATGCAACACAATTGAAAACGAATATATTGTTTTCTATTGTATTTTCTTATAAAAAAATTTGCGAGTCACAAAAGAATATATCTGAATATGTAGTTATTGCTAAACGATTTTGCATTATCAAAAAAAAAAGATCAAAGATACAAATTTGTTTGAAAAGAAGAGATAGAATTTAAAGATAAAATTCCAAAAAATTTTCCCTGAGTGTCAATATAAAATACCATAAAAATCCATGATTTTCAAGAACAAAAATTTCCTGAAAATTCCATTTTTTCCAATAATGAATCTGATTATTTATTGATATCAAAGAAAAAATTCATGCCTCAAAAAGAAAACTCTTAGAAATTATTGATTATTTTCCCTTACTACAAGTAATAACATATTCGACTTGCTGTCTAAACTCGATTTTGAATCAAGTTTGTTCTTTTCAGCTGCATTTCTTGCACAGTTTAACTTTTCTTTTATAACTAAAAAAAACTGAAGTCGAGTCGAGTCAGCAAACTAAATACGCTATAAAAAAGACTATTTATTGATGTATCAATATCTCAGAGACTGATAGCTCTTAGTAATTATTATCATTTTAATTGTTGATTATTTTCCCTTATTACAAGTAAAATTAATTTTTTCTGTTTTTATATTAATTTTATATGTCAGAGGGAAATCTTCCAGAATGTTTACATAATTCGATACTTGCCTAACATCTTTATCAATCTGAAGTAAAACTTCGTTATCTTTAAAGTATGTCTGCCACTTGCTGTCTGGATTTAAATTGAGAGGATGATCGTGTAACGTCACATCGACTCTCTCTTTGTCATCGGTATTTGATTCTCCAGGCATAACAATGAGGTCCTCTGTGAAATCACCAAATACAAAAATATCATACATAAGTTTCAAGCATCTAATGTCCATTTCTACAAATGTAGATTAATTTTAATCTCGGTTAACTTATCCTTTATCTTTTCCTAATTTTTAAAACTAGAAAAAGATACTCTCTAAATCTCTTAGAGTGAAGCGTCACTATAAAGTTTAATGTCATTAAGTTCATAGCGTTACTATATCCAAAGTCCATTCTTACTTCAAGACTATCTCTTAAATAATATCTTAAGCTAATATGGCGATTGGTTGATGACATCTTAAGACAGAATTTAAATAATGATAAATATAAATAATCATAAATATAAAAACTATGAATACTGACATTCTAACATTAAAACGTGAAAATTGAGTTTGTGCAATTTTTGAGTAATTTTTTTTTACTTTATGAGATTTAGAGAATAAAATATAAATTAAATTAAAAATCGCAGATCGTCACGTTCTCCTAAAAATAAATTAACTGAGATTAAAATTAATCTACATCAATAGAAATAGACATAAATTGTTTTCATCAAACAAATGATACAAGATTCTCTTACCAATGAAGGTATTATACAATTCCCTTTTGCGCTTTAAAGTCTCTAACCAATTAGACTTTGTCGGTGGCAGATAGTTCAACAATAGCTTCCAGCATAGGGGTCTCAGACCGCCAGGCTCATCGGGTATACCTGAAATAAGAAAAGATACAATAGAGAGAAGTGTGCAAGGAAAAAATAAACACGATATCAAAATTGCAAAGGGAGACTTCATGCACGTGCAAAATTGGGACATAAGATGTTTTTTAGACACATTGGCTTATATTTAGAATGTGTTTTCAATGATTTTAGTATATTGTAAATATGAGTCATTATCTAAAGATGTCTAAGATATCTTAGAACTGTATTCATAGTCCGATCTTATTTCAAGATTGTCTTAGCTGGATGAGAATATAATTATAGATTTTAATATTTTTTTCCCTTAAAAAATTCCTTTAAACTTTATATCCTCCTTATAAGAAAGTCCAAATTCGAAAGAAAATTTCCCCAACTCTGTTAAAACGTATTATGTCCCGATTTTGGACACATTTTAATGTTGTGTTGCCTGGGGTTAGTCCGGTCAGTCATACATGACAGACGTACCGTGGAAACATATTTTACTGAGGTTGGTCGTGTCAATCTCGTCCGCATCGAGAACGTCATCGAACTCGCTCAATCTGCAAACAAATCCGCGGGATAAACGGACAAACTCGTCGGAGTCCTTCGCGCGGGCACCTCGCTCACCTCTTTCGCAGTATGCTCATTTTCCTCGCGTCTGGCACATGTGACACCAAGCGGGGTGCTCCAGCGGCGTGGGAGCTGACGCTGCTCTAACCGCGGCTCCTTATCAGCATTCGGTGGGCGTGTGACGCGGCGGCTGTGGCGCGGGCGAGCGGGCGCGTGTACAAACACGATACGGCGATAACCCTTTTTCTCATCATTGACAGTGGCCTGTCGGCTCGACGATGACCGCCAATGTTTTCGAATCACGCTCTCCAGACTCCACAGCTCCACAGTCCACGTACGACCAGCTGTAGCCGATAGCGATGGCCGTTGACTCCGATCGCTCCGATCAACTCCGACTGTCGGTGGATATCGATGCCTCTCTGCACCGGCCGATCTCGATATCTCGGCGTCGACGCTCGCCATGGCTGGGCGAAGATATCGATACTCTCGCGCCGAGAGGTTGAGCTGAAGAGCTCGTGTGAGTCGAGGGTCGAGGGAATCGAGGGGAGAACGCACAAGCTTTCCCATTGAGTTTACGCCGAGAGCAGCCGAGACTGCCGAGAGGGCGGAAGCGGAAAGTGGATCGCGAGGCCGGATGATACTTTAAAAGGAATTCGATGTTCGCTGTCTGATATCAACTGATACTGATTGATATGGATGCCGATAGCGGAGTCACGAATTGCCGAAACGCACGCGTCTGTCTTGCATGTGTGACATGTCCCGGTGATGCCTGTACAGGAGAGTGATGAGTGTATGGTATTTTAAGATATCGGGTGAGTTTGCGCACCACGTACATCGGTTATTTCGATGCTCGTCGTATCACCGATTTGTTATCGCGACGTTTTATCGTGAAGCTGGACTGTAATGACACATTGTAATGCGAGGAATGCGAGTAACGATATTTAGTACATAATCGTAAGCCTTGTCCTTAACCTATAATCTGTCGTTACTCATACTTCGAATCTCTCTCGGATGTCGAATCGAATTAACTGTACGCTATACGTCCATATTTTTTTCAGTTACTTTGCGACTGCCAAAATGCCGTTCAAGTTCCACTTGAAGAAGAGCAGGCAGTACAACGTCGTGTCCAAAAATCAATACGTGATCTGTGTCGAATTGTTGGACGCCACCTCTATAGAATGCACCCTCAGCATCGACAGCGTCGGTCAGGAGTGCCTGGACAACGTGACGCAGCGTCTGGGACTGGGACAGCCCGAGTTTTTTAGTCTGCGCTACATTTGCCGTGGTACATCGTCGCTTCGATGGATAGACATGGACAAACCTCTAAAGAGGCAGCTTGAAAAAGATGCTAAAAGCTTTATGCTTTACTTAAGAGTTATGTACTACATTGTGGACGTGCAGCTCATTCAAGATGAGATGACAAGGTATATTTTGTTATTTACATAAGGAGATTATTTCGAGAGCCAGAAAAGGGAAATTTTTATGTAAATTTTTCTTGTAAATATTTGTGAATTTATCTAGAAAATTATTGAGCATTAAAATCTGCTTTCAATCGATATAGCTTTCTTGTTATTTAAATGTGTTGATGTACTTCTCGGTCTTATTAGGATTTCGCTTGTTATGTAAATTGTTTTAGAAACTATGCAAATAATTTATTTTAAGTTTTGCACACATAATACATATTTAAAAAATTTATGTTTGAGAATGCATTACAGCTTTCATGAAATCTGAACACTCAGTGATTTAAAATAAAAAATAAGATTATATACTTCCATTTTTTAGAATATATTAATTTTTTCATTTTTTATATATTTCTAAAAATATATAAAACTCAATTTTTATTGTGATTTTGTGAATATAATTTTTACACACTATAACTATTGAAAAAAAAACTTATTTTTTTATAATCCTAGTTCTAATGATAATCGAATATCTGTAATTTAATAATTTATTCATTTTTTTTGCTTTTGTTTTCCAGATCACTGAATGTCTAGATTTTATGATAGTTATAAGACAATACGTAAATGTGGACATGAACTATTATAATTTTTATTATTTTTACTTGCAAAAATTTCTAATTTTAAATGAAATATTATTGTGTACAAAATTTAAAAAGAAATTTTTCGCATAGTTTACAAAAAATTAACATAGCTTAACAAAATAACCTTTTCCTAACCCTTGAAATCATTATTTTCCCTTATTTATTTTTCGTTTTTCTTTTTGTTCCAGATATCATTATTACCTTCAATTGAAGAATGATGTGCTAGAAAACAAAATACAATGTAATTACAGACAGGCTTGCTTATTAGCGAGCTATTCTATGCAAGCTGAGTTCGGAAATTATAGCTTGGAGAGACACACGATCGAGTATCTTCAACAGTGCACTTTCTTCCCAAATGTAAATGTCACTTTTCACAGTTAGATTCTTTTAATCACAAATGCCATGTAAATCTAAAATTGGTATTTCTTTGTTAAGGAGCTAAGCAAAATGGATCCAGGTGGGCAAGAGTCTCTCTTACACACAGCAATTTGCCAGTACAAGGGTCTTGGCAATATGACACAAGCTACTGCGGAAGAACTATATATCTCGATTGCCATGCAGCTGGAGGGTTATGGCACCGAAACATTTACTGCCAAGGTATAAATACTATAAATAGCGCGATAAATAGAGACTTTGCACACAATGGAAAAATGTTAGATGTTAGGAATTAGAATTTTAGAATTAATTTCCTTAACGAACATCAAGCGTAACGTACAATGAATAATGTAAGACAAATATATCGTACGGGACACAACTTATTATTTATCTAGTGTTGAGTAAAAAAAACTAATTTTCTAAAATTTTAATTCTTATTCCTAATATCTGATATTCCTCCATTGTGCGCGAGACCTAATTATTGTTATTTCAAATATTGTAACTGGAATAAAATGTTTCAGGATAACAGTAACAATAAAGTTATACTTGGAATTTCCATCAATGGAATTATGGTAGCCTATCCTAATATGCAAACAACACAATTTTACAGGTTTATTATTTTATGATCTTACTTTATTTTCGTATTCAAAACATGCTTATAAAGATATTAACGGCCTTTTTGTCATTCTATCCTTACATTTAATGAACAATAAACATAGAATAATAAAAAAGCGTGCTAATATTTGTTCTTTATAAGTGCATTCTAAATATATATTTATATGTATAACTTTAATGTCCATTTCTACCAATGTAGATTAACTTGTGTTTTACTTTCTGTTAGTTCTAAGAATTAAAAAAAAAGAATAAAGATTAAAAGTAAGTTAAACTGAAATTAAAGTTAAGCAACAGTGATAGAAATGAACATAAAATTTGTTTGCTAAAAGTTATTATAACGTATTAAAACGAATAAATTTATACATTGCAGGTGGAAAGACATCAGTAATGTCATAAATCAGAAGAAAACATTTAGAATAGAGTATAAGTTGGAAGAAGCGAAGCAATTTGTATTTACAGAATCGCGCGACGCGAAATATATATGGAGATTATGTATAGCCCAACATTTATTTTACATACAGTATCAAGAACGTCGTCCACAAGAAAGATCTAGTGGCTGTTGTGTGCGTAAATTAGCATTAATTTAATTGTATCTAAAACATGCGCATATACGGAATTGTATGTAATTATAGTTGTTAATTTATCATTGCAGGATAATGATACAAACGATTCTAGTGAGCAAGCGGTGTCCGTGAATTCGGACAACAGGGCCTCGGACACGCATACGCGGTGGACAAGCTACAACGATCTCTCGATACCGTCACCGTGTCCCGTCGTGTCTGTTTCATCGACTGATATAAATAGTTTGCGCGCGTTATTACCGTCGTATAGACCGGCGCCCGATTACGAAACAGCAGTCCAAATGAAATATAACAACGGTGGAAACGCTCCACAGCCTTATTATGCGAATCAATCTGCAATAGTTGGTTCAGATATCTCGTGCCTGCTGGGTGTAAACCGTAATAGATACTAAATTTAATGAAATATAAATAATAAGTTTACTCGATATCAAAAGTACTACTAATATGATGTGAAGAATTTGAACTAACGTGAAAGATAAAAGATTATATATCATATATAATTCGTAAATATTGGATATATAAAATGTTTATAAATTATATATGAACATATTTTTGTACACTTATAATTTATATCAAATATATATTAATATAATATATGTTATATTTTGTTTTGAATAATCCTATAAAATATCTAATATTTTATTTATAAATATACATTATTAAAATCAATAATATAATATTCACATATTCTATCAAATTTACATACAAATTTACAAACAGCGCTTTTATCAATAAAATTATATGTTATTCTTGTTGAGTAAAAAAAATATGGTATAAGAAAACACCTGGATAATAATTTCATTTAAAATTACAATTGTGAAGATATATATGTACATAACTGTTTTTTTTTATAGTTTTTTAGAATATCATATGTACATTATTTACACTATTATTAATGAACACGTATGAATTAAAGAAAAATTTCTCTTATTGCGAAGTAAAATTTGAAATATTTATGTATTGAAAAAATGTGTGTTGCAACTATTAAAAATATTGGCAAGTTGTCTCAGTCACAAATTCAGCAGCTGTGATCGCACGCATCAAAGCTGCTGGTTCAGGTTTATCTGCAGTGGCACACACATTGAAACCAGAATTAATTAATGCATCTCTTGTCACAGGTCCTATTGCTACCGCTTTTATATCTTTGACATTAAAGAAATTTTTTTTAAGTTGCGCTGTAATACACTCCACTGTAGATGGACTGAAAAAGACAAATATACCAGGAGATTTTGCAAGTATTTTTGGCAACTCCTGTTCAAGAGTTTCGCTCGTTAATGTTCTATAAACCACAATTTTTTCTATCGAAATTCCACTGTCTCCGACGATACAGGATATAGTTTCACGGGCAATTTCACCACATGGGTATAATAATGGTTTTGAATCTCTCTTGACATCAAGAACAATTTTCTCAGCCAGTTGCTTCGAATTACCAGTATGACTACCTATGCAATGTTGTAAGTTAAGTTGACTTTTCGCGAGAGAATCTGTTGCAGGTCCTATACAGTATGCTGGCATCTGTTCCCAAAGACGCAAAATCTTCTTATCTTCTTTCGCTGCTAGCATAACAGCTTCAACAGTACGAGGACTCGTTAATATTAGGCCTACAATTAATAAATTGATGACATATAAACTTAATTATACTAGAAGTTAGAGTAGAAGTAATATATTACCACTATACTTGTCAGCTACTGACAGACATGCTCGTAACTCTGAGATATTCACAAATTCAAATTGCAAAGTTCGTAAATATTCGCAATTATAACCAGCTGATTCCAATGTTTCAACATATGTCTCTTGCTTATCACTTTTTTCAGACAATACTTTGCACAATATCACTGTCTTGCCACTTTCAGCCATTACATGGATAAAAGTGTGTTCTAATTTATGATGCTACTACAACAGAAAAGAAAATATATCTCTCTGAATAATATATTAAGTGTATATTAGTTGTATTATAACTATTAGTAACAAGAATATCATAGATAAGTATTACTTATCTATAGCTAGAGTAAATTTTTGCAACTATCAAGAGATTGATAAAGAGTATTATGTCTTAAAATTACTTAAAGAAACATTTAAAAATTTTGAAGATAATAAATGTTTATATGACTTTAAAGATAATTTCAACCAAATTCCCGATTAATTGGTAATAAACTAATCGGGTATTATTTTATTAACATAGAATTATTAACTTTTTGTTTAACATATGGAGAAAAGATATTATATAAAAAACGACAAATTATATGGTTATAAATTTTGCTTTGAATATAATTCTGCCGATTGAAATAAATCGCCAATTAAGTGGAGTCAAAGTTACTCTAAAATATTTAAAACGCCTTTGAAGTCTTAAGATGTTTTATCAATCACGCGTCAAAAATTGAGATTATGATTGATATGATAATATAAAAAATTGCTCAATCTCATTATAACCGCGACATTGTTATTGATAAGTCACGGCTGCTTGTATAACTATGTATACATATGCACTTGTATAAAAAAAATGTTTCGAGTATATTAATTACATTTTGTACCTGTTTAATATTTATGTCTCTATTTTAATATCTCTAATTTTAATGATATAGTTAAGATACACTTATTTCTTTAATCTGAGATCTGTCTCAAACTAGAACACTTTTAGCATGTAACCAGCATATACCGACAATGTACTGGAATACTCGATAGTTGTGTTATAAGCACACTCGGGGCGTGCGCGTCGACTAACCCAGCAAACAAAAATAATCGAAATGAATAGAAATGAATTCATTTTGACATTTTCGAATTCGCGCTTCAGATTTTTCGAATCTATTTGAATCCAAAAATAATATGAATTCAACATGATGAATAGCTCATGTATTTTATTTGAATCCAAAAATATTCCGGAACTGTAAAACGCGAACTCGGATAAATTAAAATGAATTGCAATTTTTAATTCATTTGAATTCATTTTTGTTTGCTAAGATGTCTAATCTAATATTTAAATTAAAAAATTACTTTTTAATTTGAAATATATGTTATATTTTACATAAATTATAATTTGCAGAAAATGGACAAGGAAAATAAAATAATACGATAAATTTTAAGTTTTGCAGATGGCTGTTTTTAAATTTAATTATCTATTATCGAGCTAATTGGAAACAGCGAGAAGCCTGTTCTTTTTAGCTGAACTGACTGCACTAGTTCAGAGTTTATCTTTCTTGTTTTTAAGTAAAGGGAAGAAGATAAACTGTGAACTAGTGCAGTCAGTTCAGCTAAAAAGAACAGGCTTGAGATCGTGACCTATAGGATTTTACCGTTGGCATCTTCAGTTGGCACTCCTGTACGTGTACAGGAAATGGAATGCTACTTGCTAAAGAGGTTATGGCTTTTCCTTTAAAATCATCGTGTTGAGAGGTACGTATGAGCTAGTTCGTCGTATTTCTTAAATCTGCTCGCATCTTTCTCATCGTCGAGGTATCCGTTCAACAAGAGATAATTTCTCGAGTAAGAGACTTCGGACTACAACGTGGACGTGGAAAATGTAGCGTCCGTTCGCGAGAACCGCTGCAAAATCGCGAGAGAAGCGGCATGACGCGGGCAGGTCGAACCGTTGCTGGCCAGTCACGTTGACAGTCGCGAGAGTTTTGGTGCAGGATTTGTGATCTGTCTGTCTGTGTTTTCAGGACGCAATGGGTCGTTACTCCCACGAGCCGGTCAATCAAACCAAGTCGTGCAAAGCGCGCGGTTCCAATCTTCGCGTGCACTTCAAGGTAAATAACCTCTTCGCGGAAGTATAACCTCAAATAGAACGTTTCCAAAAGAAATGTTTACGGACACAGGTACAATTGATCATCTCGATACGTTACAGAATACCCATGAGGCGGCGCGTGCTATCAAAAGTATGGCCCTGCGAAGGGCGCAGAAATACCTGAAGAATGTCATTGAACATAAGGAGTGCGTTCCTTTCCGCAGGTTCAACGGTGGCGTCGGCAGGTGCGCTCAAGCCAAACAGTTTGGTACTACGCAAGGTACGCCCATGTGATTTCTAAAGATACGTTCCATTTAACGCTTGCAACATTTTTGTAATCATTTCATCCTTATTATTTATTAAATATTAAATAAGTATAAATAATCATAAATATTGCAATCATTAAATAGAACGTGCCTTAAACCTATTCTATATAGCGGTAACATAAAGTGATAAAGATGTAATGTGCTTTAAAGCTAAAAGCTAATTGGTAGAAATGGACATATAATTATGGCTTACAGTCTTATAATCTTATATCATAACTATTGTAGAATACCAGTAAACTGTAGATATACCATTTCTAAATCCTTGTGTTCACAACATTAGGAATCATTGACAAATCACATTTGAACAATTCTGTCAATGGAAATTGATTAATGCAATTGGTTGCTGGTCGAGATTTTGAAGCAATCCTAACATCATAGACAGCTTAAACAATTTGTGGAAATGTTAATAGTCATAATTGAGCTATCAGACAATTAAATGTAATTTCAATCTAATTACATTTATAGCAATTCTAACTTACTTTTTAGGTCGTTGGCCTAAAAAGTCTGCAGAATTTCTGCTGCAGCTTTTGAAAAATGCAGAGAGTAACGCTGATTACAAGGGACTTGATGTAGATCGTCTTGTGATTGAGCATATTCAGGTTAATCATGCACCTTGCCTTCGTAGAAGAACATACAGAGCTCACGGTCGTATAAATCGTAAGTGTTTATAATTTTATAGTTATAAATTGTTAAAAATGTTAAAATAATTATACATAATTTATTATTAATTATAAATAATAATAATTATAAATTAATAATACATAACTTATAATTTAGAATTTATAACATAATTATAAATTCATTTTACAAATTGATACTTTAACACTAAAACCGCTGATGATATCCCATTAGAACTACCATAGGCGCCAATTTGGTAATTTCCTTTTTTTTTAATTAATAGCGAATTTTTTAATATTCAATAAAATATTAATTAAATATTTTAATATTATTTGTATCATTAAAATTATTTGTATTATATTCGTATATTTTTAATATTCTGTATGATATAGTACAAAAATTGAAAAAAATTGAAATAATAGCAAAACGAAAATGGCGTTATTAGCGATTCTAGTGTTAAAAGTATGTCTGTATAATAGATTATTGTTAAGACTTGTAATTCTTACAGCTTACATGAGCTCACCTTGTCACATTGAAGTGATATTGACTGAGAAGGAGGACGTTGTTGCGAAAGCCACTGAGGAAGAGCCCTCGAAAAAGAAACTTAGCAAGAAAAAGCTCGCTAGACAAAAGGAAAAGATGATGAGGGAATAATTTCACTACTTTATATGGACGTATACTGTGAATATACCGTGAAAAAATGGAGATTGTTTAAGCTGGTATTTATAGTCTGTTCTTATATTTAAGATTATCTTAAGTACAATCTCAAGTCACATCGTAAACCAACCACAGAACCGTATTAGCATCTTAAAACATTACTCAGGATCTTGAAATAAGATTGGACTATGGATACCGCCCTTGGTTTTTACTTTTACTTTCAGGTTTTTTTACTTTTCCTGAATATCAACATACGAACAATCCAATATAGACTAACATAACTATTTTATCTTCTAATCATAATTCTTCTTCCTAAGAGTTTCTTTGGGGATTTTATGATTATTCCCTTTTTTGAGTCTATATATACACACATATGCGCGCATGTTTATGGTACATAATTGCAGCCATTTCCACATCAGCATAAAGGAAAGTCACGTATCACGAAGAAGGGAAGTCTTGTATTTGAATTAATGACTCAATATTTTCTTTTATCTCTATTCATTACGAAGTGTATGGAGCATAGATTTTTAAAAATCTCGCCACACGAATCAAATACTACTTCTTTGTAGAGACATAGGTTTCTTCTCTTCTATCATTATAGATGACCATTTGCATGTCCGAATCGAAAGAAAAAAAAGTAAACAAATATCTATATGCCATTTAAGTTTAAATAGACTTATAATTAATTTTCACGATGTCCTAGCGACCATCTTTCATAACCTTTGAGAGAACATCCATATCTTTGAGAAAAATCTGACAAACGAGGTATAGCTAAAAGAAAGATGAATAGAAATCTTTTATGCCAATTTTTGATAACGAGTCCGTATTGCGTCCGTAATATCTATAACATGATCCCAGTGCTTATGACGATTTTTAAGCATAGCGTCAGACCACCTCAACATGGATTATCATTTACCTCATACTTCTGCCTCATAATCTTCAATTATTCAAACTTTTATAAACTCAAGATATATCTTACTCATTTACTGCAACAACGACCTAAAAAAAGTTTCAATATTTTGAATCATTAAAATTTTTTAATATTTTTAAATCGAGATATATTGTACTGGAATAAAAGAATTATTCAGTGTATTGAATTAAAATCACCTTTTTGAAAACAATTTTTTTAAATGTCAATTTTTTAGTTATATTGCTGCAGCAAATAAGCAATATATAGGATGAGAGTCAAAAATCTTATTGAACTTAGAATCCACCAAATCAATTATACTTTCGCATCATTCCTATTAGATTAGAATTGTACATTATTTGGATTTTTTCGCGATAGGGACAGAAAATTAAGAAAGAATGTCAAAAGCTTCGAGAAATATGTTGTTTTCTTTTAATTTCTTTTTACATCAGTACGTCAAGTTACGTCCGTTGCGATATAAAGCGATAACAAATTTATTTAATCTCGATCTTCAATCGAGAATAAGAAAATATATTTATTTATTATATACCACAATTGAAAGATTTATCGTAAATACTGCGATTAATATCAGTATATGTATAAAATTCAACTAAGACACCTAATTTGTGTATCATCTATCAAACTAGATGTTACATTTATTTTTTCGTTTCGCTTTCGCTAAACTTTCGCTACAACGTTCTGCTTAAACAATATATGTTCTATGTTTTCTCTTTTACTTATAATAGAGATTATTATAAACAGCAGAGATTCTAGTTTCCTACTTGCAAAATGAGAATATTTTTGAAGTAATTTTTCTTTGCAACGCTATTGTGTAATCGCGTGATGCTCAGAATTTCATAAAATGCGACACTTGTGTACTCGATAGAAATATAAAATAAATGATCGACAGACTATTGCCCGATTGAGATGGACTTTCACTGAGGTCAGGAAAGTGGTTCGCGCGTTGTATTTGGTAAGAATAAACATAGTAAGCCTCCTCCTGCGAAAATAAAATATATAGCGTGAGAAGTGAAAAATAAAAATGAGGGAAAAAAATTGAAAAATGCAAAAAAAGATATTAGACCTACCAATAAGAAGAGCAGCCACTATGAAAGTTGGTGCTGGACAGTACATGTCCAAGAGTTGGGCTATGACGATATTACCAATTATCCCGCCGAGACGGGCGGCGACCATCGATATGGCGATTCCGGTTGCACGCAGCTGCGTCGGAAACACCTCAGTAATGAGACAATCTAACGCTGCATTGCCGCAACTTATCGCGCCACTGAATATAGCCGATACGGTCAAATTCTGATATTTGTTGTTCACGAAGTATAAGCCGATCGAGCATAGTCCTGATGAAAAGGTGCTGAACACTGCAAAGAAACATATACACACATCACTTCAAGAAGTAATGCGAACTTCCAGGTACCTTGCATAGACAAGAACATATAAATTCTTGCTTTTATATAAAACTGATTATTAAATAGAATACATTGAATTTAATTTGTGATTTTAGTTTGATATTAATATATGTATAAGATGTCATCGTGATAATCTTTTGACTATTTTTATTAAAATTAAGTACCTAGAAAGAATTTACGTCCAAGACGATCCATCCCTAAAACAGCGATGATATTAGCTGGTATAGCGGACGCTACCGTGATGAGAGACTCCAGAAAGACGGACGCTCCGATTTTGTCGGAGCAAACTTTCTCGATGCTATGTGAACCCTTGTTAACGACATAATCGGTGACCTGACATATCGAGGCCACCTCACCCGGTTGATCGCGATGGAACTCGTCGAAACGATTAAACAGCTCCGGGAACCACATCATTAGACCGTAGTAACCGATGTGGAAAGTGAAATTAATAACGATCGATATTATTGTGAAACGAAGGATGGGCGTTACAAATAGCTGTCTACTGTTCTCCACGATGTCACTCAGCATAGTCTTACACTTGCTCTTTTCTTCAACTTTGTCCTTCATCGGGTTTGATTCTTGAAAGTCATCGAGGATCAATTCTTTTACCTGTGTGACAAATTAGAGATATATTTTAGGACTAAAGATTGACTCTTATCATCTACACGATGCCGTTAAATTATCCAATATTTAATTACCGTGTAGGTGTCGTGTGGTTTCCCGGTGTTAATGGCGTATATCTTGCGAAAAATTTCGAGTGCTTCCTCATATTTTCCAGAAGATAAGAGGTACTTGGGAGATTCGGGAAGCAGCAGAAGCAGCCCCGTCACGACGAACGACGGAATAGCGCAGATCAACAGAAAGATTCGCCAAGAATTGTACGTGAACGATGAACTCGTGAATCCCATCTTTCTAGGAATGATCAACCATGCTAAGCCTGTGAATAAAAAGTCAATATTGTGAACATATTAGCGCACAGAGAAAAAGAAAGACAGAGAAAGAGTTAATGCATTAATTAACCAGAGTTATTACATTTATTAACAAAATACCAAAACTTTTGTCTTACCGGCCACGAAAAGATTCCCCAACGTCCAGAACGCCGCCATGAATGACAGCATGGAGCCGCGTTTGGACTTCGGCTGAAATTCAGCGAAGTACGACCAGATGACTGGTCCGCTACCTCCTAGCCTGGAACGGCACTAAATTATTCAACCTTTTCGTTGTTGAGCGAGCACATGTAACGCGGCAACATAATCGCAGCTTTGTCGCGATTACACGATCGGATCTTGGATACTTACGCAGCGCCATTCAAGAAACGGAACAGCATGAAGAGCTCGTACGTCTGGCTGAAGCTAGAAGCGACGATGCACAGAGCGTTCATGAACGAGATGGCGATCAGGACTTTCCGACGACCGAGAGCGTCCGCGATGGAGCCCCAGACGTACGCCCCGGCCATCATCCCGATGAAGATGATCGAGTTGAGCCATCCTTTCGCTTGGGTGTTGAGCTTCAGGTCACATTGCGCACTCGGCAGGATAAAGGACATGGAGATCACGTCCATCTCCTCGCTGGTGCTGACGAAGCCGCACACAGCGAGCAGGAAGTAATGAAACTTGCCATATTCTATGAAAACGATGAAACGATGGTAAGCAAATGTAATAGGCACTTCAACAAATGAAATGGACTCACCGCTTAGTTCGATGGCCTTCTCGAAATCAGCTTGAACATAGGATCCCTTCTCTGGATCGAGTGTTTTGCCTTTTAATCCGATACCTGATAACGGATTAATAGATAAATCGTAAACTCAGCCTGATCGTACGATTATATAACGGAGGCGCCAATTTTATTTATTTTTTATTATTTGGAGATTATACTTACAGGCAAGTTCGAGTTCCTTGGAACCGCAACCGTTTAGCCGCTCGTCTTTTACATCACACTCTGCAACGAGAAATTGAGATCGTTAAAAACTTGACGCAAATCTAATGTTATTTTTATCATTAACTTATTTTAGTTTTCGGTTCGACTTACTCTTAGAATTACATAAAGAGTACGTTGAACTAAGATTAAAGTTGATTTATACTAATATATTACTGTTCATAAAAAGCGCTTGAGATTTTCTCATGTCTCATGAAAAATTTAAGTGCAAAAAAAGTCTTTAAACATTTTTTTATTTTATCTAAATCAAGCACATTATAACAAACTTTTTTTCTCTTTTTTCAGTAAACTCTTTAGTTTTCTTTTTAGTTTCAAAGTTATAGTGATCCCGGCGCAGAGAGTTGTTTGCTCTCCGTGCCAAAAACTCTGATACAAATCCAACTGATCAGAAATATCTTTTATTCGATCGTTACCTCTCAGAAGGCAATAGCAAACCATCGAGAGTATCTTGCCATGAGATTCCCTCTAAATTAGACCGTTTAAACTGTAGGCTCCATATATATCTATGTACATTGATAAAAGCGCACATCACAGATTTACGCTGAAGGAACATCACGCTCTAACAAGAGCTAAGGATGTGAGAAAGAGAGAGAGAGAGAGAGAGTTTCAAAGTTAAAAGACAAAATTACAGTTTTAGAAATGAGTTTTTATACAAGATGTTCAATATCGTTGCAAGAAATCATTGCACCAATTAAAAAAAAAAATGTTTAAGCTTACTTTAAAACTTGTTTTAAAAAATAACTTTTGTTAATTTTTTTCCAGTGATATTTTATCAAGATACAACGCTTTAAAGAGGAAAAAAAAATATAAAAACTATCAATTTTTTTAAATTTTATGTAATCTAGATACAAAATATCGAAGAGACAAAACTAAAAGAGAAATTTAAAATTCTAGCTCTTTAAAATGCACTTTTGAAAACGTTTCATGAGATATCTCACGAAATATTTCACGAGATACGAGAAAATCTCAAGTGCTTCAAACTTATGAATGGTATATTGATAGAAATGGACGTAAGAGATTTTAGGGCTGCACGTACTGATATTGCGCTTTATGTCGGGTTCACCTTCTACCATTCTACGATGTCGGCGCGTGTGAGTGAAGCTGCCTTGGTTAAAAGAGTCAGATATCGAGCCTTTGCGTTCGACAGGAAGCTTCGTCGAGTGTTAGGCTGGCGTGATCAAACAGTGGGTCCGGGTGAAGTCTTTCTGCTGAATCTGCGCTAATCTGCTGCTCGTCGGCGGGGCTGGGCTTTGCGCTCGCTCGTGAACTGAAACAGATCAAACGGCAACTAAAATTTTTCAACTCGCAGACCAATCGAGAAAGACGCAGAAGGGTGATTTTGTCACGTTCGTCCGCTGGTACGTCTACAAAAAAAATCCCGTTTTTTTTCTTATCCGGCTCTCATTGCTACATCGTACAACGGTTTACTCACAATGGAGCTCGGGGAGGCGCGGACGAAATTATACGAATTCATCTAACTACGTCGAATGTGTGATGCAATATTCGTAAAGTACTAGTTGTTGGACACACCAGCGGCTCAACATTCCGCGTTTCTGAGCTCATGATTTTACGACGAAGCGCTGTCGCGTGTTGCCGTTCGAATTCGCGAGCGAGATTAGCCTCGAGCGCGTAATTGAATTTAATCGCGAAAATAGGACCTCGGTAAATCTCGAACGGTGACCTAGCGCCTGTACTGCGAATGTGTAGATCCGTCCCGGGACCAGTGACTGCCTCTTGATCCCACAGCCTCCTTCCTTTAATGGCAATATTATCAGATAAATCAGTCCCGGTGCAAGCGGCACATGCAATTTTAAGTAGTGTTGCATCTTTTTTTTTTAAATATATCATCACCTGTATCTCAAATTACATCAGAGTCGATGATATAAGCTGCGTACAGTTTTGCATCACATCTAAATCATTTACATATTGCATTATTTTCTTGCTCGTCGCCCCATTCGTAGCGGTAGGCTATTACGGATAATATTACATATTCGAAGGCGATTATCGTCTTTGGAGCCGTACTTCGAATGTCCTTGATGCACTCGGGAAAAACATCGAACGCATTTGAAATCCGCAGCGTGTTTCGCGATCGTTTAAATTATTACCAGTTTCCCACAATTCTATTATGAGCAAACGTTACAAGAGCGATCGCACGTAACACCTCTCGCGCTCTAATCTACCTGGTAACACATCAACTAGTTGGTCATTAGCTATCGATGAAATAATTGTGGCGAACCAGAGACGTTGTAAACCTTGAGCGAGATAGCACATTGTGAGGAGATAGTAAAAGGTGAAGTCGCGAAAAACAATCCGAAATAGTAACATTAAAATATTTACGATGGAGCTAATTATACAAGCAGGAAAAACGAATCATTTTATTCGAGAGGCAGACAGTCAAGCAAAACAAGAAGTCATCATGACATTAAAATGACGTCAAAATGATTACTGAAAATCACTTTTCGATGAATTACGATTCATTTTTATGTCATTTTGATGTTAATGCGACTTGTTGTTCTACTTGGGGCAGCACGCGAGTCTCGGCGCGCGCATTAGAAAGATGAAAAAAATATATAATTACGGTTTAATCGTCCGAAATAATATTACTCGACAGATAGACGAATCATTCGGCAATGGATACGCGAGCAAATATGTGAAAAAAAGAGAACACCGACCGTGACAGGACTCGAACCTGCAATCTTCGGATCCGAAGTCCGACGCCTTATCCGTTAGGCCACACGGTCTCGTTGAAGGGTTGTTTCTCCGGAGAAGTATTTCAACGCTCGGGAGGCATTTTACCCCTTCGTTGTTATCGATCTGACTTGGATGTTCAATAAAAGCTGATATTTGAATTTTTAGAGTTTAAATATTCTTACATATCAAATATTAATAAACATTTAAGTATAAAATATACGTATTATGTTTATTAATAACGATGATTTATGATACAATTATTATATAATTATATTATTTTATATAATAGAGATACCTAGATTGAATAAGACCAATTTACTTTATTTTTTATTTTTTAAACTTTATTAATGTTTCAAAAATTCTATATTTAAAAATAGAATTTTATTTTTTAAAAACTTTGAGTAAAGTTTTTATAAAAAATAAAATAGGTTAAGTGGGCTTTATTCAACTACATACTTTATTATAAATATTTTATTATTTAGGGTGA
Source organism: Solenopsis fugax (assembly GCA_003595255.1). NCBI lineage: Eukaryota > Metazoa > Arthropoda > Insecta > Hymenoptera > Formicidae > Solenopsis > Solenopsis fugax. Next base: position 13,156 of record QKQZ01008396.1, on the reverse strand, counting down.
TTATTAAGTAAGTATAAAAAATTTAAGGAGACATTCCTTGGCATATTTTATAAAAAAAAGGTCCTATAATCATATATTTAATATGCTTTGTTTTAAAAATACAGGATGTCAAAATTGAGAAAAAAAATTTCAAAACCTAGAAAACACTTAGAGATATTGTAATCAAATTTGGTATTCTTACAAGTGGTATTAAGAGTTTTAGTTCAGGGAATTTTCAAAAAATTGTTAAACTTGAAAAAACAGTGGCGTATCATTTTTTAGTTTCAAAAGCTTAATATAATTATCCATACGATCACCTTTGAGGGATCTAAGAATATTTCACTGGAAAATATTTCTTAACACCACATATAAATACACCAAATTTGATTTGACCAGATTTGAAATCTCTAAGGCTTTTCTAGATTTTCGAAATATTCATATTCCTTTTCTCAACTTCGATATCCTACATTTTAAAAACAAAGTATTTTAGTACATTTGTTAATAGGGTCTTTTCTTAATAGAATGCCAAGAAATATCTCCTTAAATTTTTTACACTTAGAAATCACATTGTATATGGAGAAGTTGATATTTATTAACATCTTTATCATTTTCGCATATTTTGTCCCATAAAAAGGTCTAAAATATTGCATATATATAATCTCCTTAGACGCTTTAATACGATAAGATTTTACTTTTAATGACTATAGAGGAATTGCATTTACTTGAGTTTTGTTGGCCACTTATATCGCCGATCCTGAAAAGAGAGGAGCTCAACGACGTAATTGCGAAGGAGGCGTTTCGCGGTTTAACGCCATTCTAGAAAACGACACGACATCCTGACTCGCTAATGAACGAACATCACGCGTCCCTTCGCGACGTTTCGCCGCGGTACAGAATCATTTCCTCCGCGATTAAAATTGGCTGTCCGCGAGTCTGGCTATTAAGTTCGAAGTTTCGGTCAAAAAAATTAACTATTTTTTTTATAAAACCGTTAATATTTATAGCGAGCAGAACAACTGAGAATGTTCTCTAATAATCACAGATACAGTGTAATTATCATAATTATACGTCATAATTTCATAATTATCATCGGGAACGCGCGCGCACGTGATGATATTACGATGAGGTTACGATCAATATACATATATAATTACAATTAATTATATCTGTATAATTTATGTTTTATCGATATCCTTTTTATATGAAAAATAAAAACATATTTCTAGGGTATCGTCAAACCAGATCTTTTGATGATAGATCCTCTGACTAAATTCAAAATCTATTATTCTTAGCGAAAATATCGAAGGAAACCATTTAATACAACTGTCCAATTTTTGCGCTGTATACTTTGCAACTAACAATAAGCTTGAAATTGAAATTCTATTAAATTCTATTAAAAAAATCTTAATTATAAAATTAAAAACGAAAAAGTTTCCTCTTTCAAAGTATCATTTGTAATTCAGAAGTCAATGTTTCTGTTAAGAAAAAATTGCCTCTAAAAAAAGAAATTATTATTACGGATATTTGATAGTATTGAATGAATTGCATAAATTGTAATTGTACATATGTAAATGATTGTAAATGTGAATTATAGAAACTACTAACAGTTTTGAAATAATTTTTAAATAATTAAACAAATTTGTGAAATATATTATCCCATTAAACAAGGTGATGTCAAATTACGTTTCAATGACGTCTTATTGAAACATTAGAGATGTCATTGAAACACATTATTAAGACGTCATTGGACGTCACCTTGTTTGCTGAGATTATTGACTCGAATTGAATAATTTACTTTTAAATTATTATGGTAGTGATATGAAAGTTGAAACATAGATAAAGGTGTTTAAATGATAACCAAATGACCGAAAAGATAGAAAAAAATGGCTAAATATATATGAGAAAATCCTTTCAAGTATTTAAATATCATTTAATGGACATATATATATATGTCGGAAAAACGGAATGAGATTATTATGAACTGATATATATGAAGAAAGAATTTGATATGAAATTATTTTGTTCGAATATATCTTTTGAATTATCTTTCGATTCATCTCTCGTGGAAAAATCAATAATTAAGCATTTCTTCTTATTTGCTTTTATTCATATTTATATTATAAATTATATTCCTGTTTTTATTTGTTTATAGAGAGTTTCTGACTACAGAGTTTATATAGCATTTTAGATTTTTTCTGAATACTTTTATCATGAGATTGTCTTTGTACATGCCACTGATTGTGAGCGCTTATCATGGAAAATTCTCGAGAGACGAGGGGCGAAAATATGTATTTTTGTATCTTAATATTTCAAAAATTAAATGTTTAAAGTTTAAACATACAAAATAAACATTACAAAATAAATGAAAAAAAGTTCGTTATCTGCATATTTTGTAAACTCATGTATTTATACATGTAAACTTTACCAATGCAAGCCATTTCAAGATAATTGTTGACATCTAAATTAATTTATTATTGTATAATTATATAATTACTATATTATTATATAATTTTATTTAATTAGAATTATTTATTATTTTTATCACTATAAGGAATACTACATTCTCCATTTGAGATATTTTGATGTCTGTGAAGTATTTGTATAAATAAAAAAATGTTTGTACAGATACACACACAGTTCTGCGAAATTAAACATTTAAAATTATAGTAATAATTGTAAATGTTTATAATGTTGTATTTTGTCTGCTGAACATAAATCCATTATTTAAATATGGCTATAATGTCACAATTTTAACAAAAATGATATCATAGAGATAGAAAACAAATTCCATTAAAAAGAAACTATTACTAGAAATATTTTTTAAAATAATTTAATACTCTTGTTTAATTATATGCATCTTTTAAAACAAAATAATTTTTAATCAAAGACTTTTCTGTAATTATTATTTAACAAAAACTAAGCATACACTTGGATCAATCACATTGTATGCATGGAGCATGTAGTTGAGGAAGTTATTAGCTTAATCTTTCTTAACACAAAAAAATTATGCAATTCTTACACAAGAGTATAAATGGGAATGATTAATACTTTTTTAAATATTTCTTTTAAATTACACAAAGAATGAAAATAATTAACATGAAATCATGTGCTATTATAATGATGTGTTATTACAATGTAATGACATGCGAAACGTAAAAAAACGTTTTATTTTGTATGAGGCAATTTTTTATCGTTCCATACTAATTAAATTTGTAAAATTAGTTTTGTAACCATGCATTTTGTGACTACATTTGTTAAATAATCGTCTCTAAAACTTATATTGAAAGTCAAACTACGTCTCATATTTTGCATCAACATCTTCGAGCTCCCAGCTAATAATACTAATTTTTAATGCTAATAATTCGCGAAGACGAAACGAGGTCGAATCCATTCTATGAAGCTCACATATTAAAGAACGCTGCTCCGAAGGATCGAAGTGATCCGTAATTATCGTCAATCTCAATCAAAAATGTCACAGTCGGTCTCACGTTGCCGATATCGATAGAAGGAAGTGAAAATATTTGAAAGATCACGTCGCGCTTATCAAACGATAGCGCAAAATAACGATCGAAAACTCTACTAATTATTTATTAATTGAAGAGTGAGTGATTAGATGTCAACGAGTTTGCATTTCGATGTTATTACAGACACGCGAAAATGATACGCTTTTAAAACTTACTTTGATACGGCGTTTATTTTAACAGAGCCTCGCACGCGTATATATCTGCCCTCTGAAAAGATTTTCGATGTAATGTTCTCCCGTGCGTTGAAACGCTTCCTATTCCGGTCATAGATCGTGTGACCTTTCCTGTATGCTTGCGAGCTTCTCAAGGGATGGCACCTCTCGCGCCGACTTCGAATCCGCGAATCCACGTGTTGCGATCACTTACAATTCTCGCAAATTTCCGCCGTCTTGCGCGAAACCTTTATACTTCACTCACCTGCCTCTCGAGCAAGCGTGTCACAGCCGCGAAACATCTCAAAATTTCCGGCAACACATCGTAGCGCATTCGCGAGTCTATATCTTTGCGGAAATCCTTATCGAAAACTATATTGTCACAATTGATTGGGACGAGATCGAGTATGACGAGTGGACGATAATTCGACAGGCGATATTCGCGACGGTCCTCACGACGGTATTCGCGACGGTGTTGCTAGATCGTCGACGCGAGGACGCACCTGGATGCATCCGCGGGATGTTGGTGGTCGCGCGTGTGAACCGGGGATTTCGGGTGCTAAATGCCTAAATGCCTCGCCGCTCCGTCGAGTGTCAAGTGAGAACGAGTCGCAAAGTCGACATTTGAGTATGCCGGCAATGACGCTTGATGCCTGCGAACGAAATGAGTGTCGGAGCGTTGAAACGCTAAAGGAGAACTACCTGCTATCTCCCACTAATATGAACCAATATACTCGGCGGCAGTGGCCATCGTGGTTTCCGACCGCGCGATGCGCTGGAGGGGCGGAGGCAGGCGTACGTGCAAGGATGAGCGTATCCTGCACTGTGGGGGCTGAGAGCTCTCCGGAGCTTGGAAATTTTTCGAGCAAGCGAGCTTATTTGCGAAATCAATTACCGGTGAGGCATTACGCTTAAAAAAAAAAGACACTAAAAATGGCCAATGCGGTGTGCAATCGACGTGCACGAACTGCACGGACAGTCGCAGTCGTAACGCGCCGACCTCGCTTGCCGTGACTGGAGCAAGGATCACTACTCCTCGGCGAGAGATCGAAGGTTATCGTAAAAATATCGAACGCATTTGCGATCCAATATCTGCAGGATCAAGGCATTTGAATGTACAAATAAGGAAAGACAGAACGTGACGAGCGCGTGTCGCATATAATTAATCGAAATGAATTGTCGCGATCCAACCCCTCCGTGGAACGATATCAAGATCCTCGGAAAGCAGTTTCAACCGGTTACATAAACACCAGGGAATAAACTGTGGCAGCGGTTTTAACCGGTTATAACTAAAGAAATGTATCGTCAGCATCTCCTCCCTCTTGGGGAGGCAATCACATGATGCAGGCTTTTCGGTGCCGCACAACCTTGTTTGCAGGACATTTTTAGATTTTCATGCTAAACGAAAGATTTTCACCTATGGGGGACGCCTGGCGCGTTCAGCCAAACGATCGATGTAAACGCGACGAGTGATCCCCGAATAAACGGGACGACACATACTGTCAATATTTTTGACGGGTCTTACAGACTGCAGACTTATCACTTATTGAGTTTATCAGTAAAGAGTGATTTCATCGAAAAAGTGTATTTATCGCGTCCATTATTGACTACCATGCCTTGACCGGCATTAGCGTATTTCTCTAAATCCATTGTAAATTGTACAATGTTGTACGCGAAGATTCAAAGAACTTGTATCTCTATTAATGAAGAAATGAGAGAATTTGACTTTAATAAGAACTTTAATAAGAAATGTGATTTAAAAAAAATTTTAATCCTGCTGTTCTATTCGAATTTACTATTTGATCATATAGTTTGGGTCAATATAATAAAAAATATATCAAAAGAGTTTCCATATATTCCAAGATGGTCTACTCTCATAATATAAAACAAAAAAGTACAAAACTTAAGATCAGTTAATTTCAATATTAGAACGAGCGATATTGGAATAAAAAAATAATTTTTTATATCAAATTTACTCAATTGACTGGGTTATAAAGAGAGATATGTCATGCAGATTTATAACAATGCTATCGGCTATTATTGAAGTTCGTGAGACAATGAGCCAAACTAACAAAATCGTTATAATAAATATAAATGTATGTCGAACAGATGGTCATCTTAAAATTTTCATACAAAAGAAATCTCATTAACAGACAGACATCAAATGTCAAAGAAAAAAGTTTTTTAATAAAATATTAGCATAGAAAAAAATATTCTTGTTTTGGAAATGTCTTTTTTCGAAATTGAATTAAATATCGAAATGAGATTGTATAACGTTAAACAAATGCGTTAAACATAACTTGCTTGTATGAAGAATTTTCTATAGTTTCATCAAGAAAAATCTATTATCGTTATTCAAAAATAATTTTCGTGAGTTGAAAGGAAAAAATCGGATAGAAATTATTATCTTCAAATCAAGAATTAGAATCTTTTAATACTTATCAAAACAATCATGTCGTGCTCTTTAGATGACTATTATAATATTAAAATAAAAATATAATATATATTTTTTGTTGATTATTTAAGATTGGTAAATTCTTTAAAGAAGATTAAACTATACAAGCAAGATTATCATTATTTCATGTATAAGCAAGAATATAAATTTCTTTACGATTATCATAAAGTGATTTTGTTTATCTATTTGATTCAAAAGGTACATTATTTTTTTCTTAGAAAAAAACGAGATATAAATTTTTAGAAATATTAATTTTAATCTTATATCAATGTTTTTTTCTACGTAATAAAATAAAATACATTTTGGGTCAAACAGAATAACAGAGTTAATAGGAAACACTTGAATTTACATAATAATCTTTAAATAACAGTTTTTAACTTTATATTTTCATGATAAAAAAAACTAATAAAATTCTAAATTGTAAAAAAATATAATAAGAATTCTAACACTTCTATCAATCGTGAAGCAGATAATTAAAAAAGCCTAAGCATTTATATAGTAGAATGATATTTTTGATCGGCAGAAAGCTCGCATTGTCTCAGAATCTTTGACTTCACTAACTCATCTATCATATGTTGAGTGTATGAAAGTTCTTCTTAATAATAACGTTTTTGAGAAACAAGATAATAAGACTTACGGTACGAGAGTTGCCAAGCTTCGTGAAGTGTTCGCCCGAATTGGGGAACTACCAAAGTGACACGAGAAATCACTTATATAGGGTGGCGCTAAGACACACGCCGAGATCCCCCACTCTGATCACGGCAGAATACACAGCAGAATGATTTCTATCACGCATAGTGTCATGTCGTGTCGCAAATAAGAGAAGAAAGGAGAACGTGGTCTCGAGTCTCGGGTGCTCTGGATCTTTCATCTCGCGAGAAAACGCGAGATTTCGCGTACTTTACATCGGCTTTACATCGATACTTTGAAATCTTCGATAAGGGAGAGCATCGTTCAGAAATTCATCAAACTTCATCGGACGAATGAGACCTGGTGCGAATTATTGACCAAACCGTGTAACATCATTTTATCGTGCACTCATCCGGCTTCGTTCCGGTCGACGAAACGTGTGCTCCACGTGCATGGACGCTTGTGCGTGACGGCCCGTGTTAACGCCTAATTTCACGTTTCCACTCTTTCGTCCCATTGCGCAATCTTTGCATCTCGCGAAGACATCGCACGTTCACGCCCTCGTGTACGGTGTGACACACACAATATCGCCATAACGTGCATGCCACACCGCTACGTTTAATATTCCGCTATGATAACCACGATCGATGATGAATTAGCACTTGAAAAATTAATGTCCTCATTTGCCCCCGCCGAATCTGTTTACCTTGACGAATAATTACACGAGGACTGAATATCATTAAGGTACTCTCTAAATTGGAATTAGTGTATTAATCATTGAATGACAGTGAATAGTTCGATTTCAGTGCTATATTTATAACTATATTAATCAATAATGTGTGCACTATTTTCCAACAATAGTACACTGATTTCGGTCAGTCAGAGTATCCCCTTCTTAATCAGAATCATAGAAAGACAGTGTATCACCGATAATTACAGTTACAAGCAGGGTTGGGGTAAGTTAATATTAATTTTTAACTAAATTAATTTTTAACTAAAGTTAATAGGCTTATAAAATTAGTATAAAAGTTATATGAACAAAAAACTAACTCAGTTATAAGTTACATTAAGATTAAATTAACAAATTAAAAATTAATTTTGAAAAGCATTATTTATATTAAAATAAAAAGTCGTAATTTTAAAAATTAGATTTTTTAAAACAATTATAATATGAATCATCAAATAATTCTTTTGTAATTAAGTTAATGAAATAGCAAAAAAATATTTTTTGTGTAGAAATATATTTGTTCTTTTATAATTGTTTTTTTTACGCAGAAAAATTTTTAACTTAAAAAAAAGTTAATAAATTAATATTAGATGAAGAAAGGCTCTGAAGAAATCAAAAGATTAAAAAAAATTGCCGATAGAGTTTACTGTAATGTAATAGTTGATTGTCAGTATATATATTAATTACACATCAACATCCAATACTAAGAATAACTAATTAGTTATTCTTAGACTAACTATGTGCATATTTTTAGTATGGATGTTCAAGTCAAAGACTTCGTTATTTAACGACGCGGACTTTTTTTTCTTTTGCGTTTCCTGAGTCCTATGTTCATTAAAAAAAAAAGTTGAACGGTTTGAAAGGTTGAACCTTCCCCTTCACAATGCCGTTATAGATAGAACACGGAAATGTATTTGCTTTGAACTACATATAAAAAAGTCGACCAGTGCCAAGTATTTCGAAATCTCGAGCCTAGGGTAAATCGAAAATATTCAGAAATTTGTGTTTTAAGATGAAAAAATGTAAAAAAGCTGTTGTTAAGACTTTGTTTTATTCAGAAAAGGATATATAATATTATTAAGAAAAGTTGCATACAATAAAAAAATAAACACAATAGGGAATTTTATTGCTTCAGCGTTTTCGGAACAAGTCAGGGACTATTCGTATTTCGTGTAATTACATCTGTTGAGTATTAAGTTGTGTATTTTGGTACATAGAACATGAATATAAAAGAAAAAATTGTCCGAAAAATGTTTCAAATACATTCAACTGGACACGATACATTCAAAGTTTTCAAAAAGAATCTAATTTATGTTATTTAAATTTCGAAAAAATGCTGATTGTCAGAAATTACTTCAACTATCGCAAAACACATTTTTTACTGCCACGACTTCAATATGACGCCGTCGCCAACAAAACTTTATTAGCAACAACGTTACATTAGGACGCATTTACAGTATTTAAAGTAAATTTTTAAAATGTACCCATACAAAGATATTTCCACTTTTTCGAATAACCTCGTCTTCCGAATAGCCCCGATCTTTTCTATAGTTGATTCATCTAAATTTTATTCATTTAATTATATTTGTTATTGTCTTTACTTTTAACCTTTTTGTTTCATTAATACTGTTATTGAATTAACAATATTTCTAATTAGACCGATGCTGTTGATTCACCGATGCTTTGTGTATATTTCTTTGTGTTCAATATTTCTTTTTACACTGAAAAAAGAGTTTGATAGCAATAAATAAATAATAAATAAGGTAATAATAATTAAGCCTAGATGATAGTTACTAAGCTATGGTGAAATAGTTTCAATTAAATATTTAGTTAATATAATCAAATATTTAGTATTATTTAGTAACTGTTCGGTGACCATTTAGTAATCGATTAGTTACTATTACTATGTTCAGTTAATGTAATACTGTGTAAATATTAGTAAATATTTGATTGTATTAATTAAACATTTAATTCAAATTATTTCACCGAAGCTTGACTATTATTGCCAAACTCTTTTTCCCGATACAGTAAATTGATAGATTTAACGAAGTGACGACAATATAATGTACAAATGTACATTGTAACGTATGCATATTCCGCTATAACATCGTATCGATAAGTTAATGTCCGCATTTGCCTTCGCCGAAACTCTTTGTGTTTATCTTGACGAGCAATCATACCAGAATTGAATATTGTCAAGATAGATATTATATATTTCTATTCTCTGTATTTTTTTGCGCTTAAAATTTCCTTCTAATGCTCGATAGAAATTAGCAAGAAACAACGAGAATATAACGTAAAAAAGTTTTATATGCACAGTTTCTCACGGATTCATTTGATGTAATGTGTTTATGGATATGTTCATTACCATTAAATGCATATTATCACGCATGCATGGTGATATCACATTGTGTTTTTGCTCTTCTCGACTCCCTCGGTAAACTGCGCCTCCGGTTAACAAAATGCTACAAATAGAAAGACCGAAATAAATCAATGATAACGCCCGATCAAGTGATTACGTTCGTATTTACTACGCACGTTAGACCTGTGCCAATTACTTCACGCTACTTTACATTGCGTGTTTCGCGTTTCGCCGCTCTCATACGTCCGATTTAATTAAGAACGAACTTGTCAATCGTGCGCGCTTACGAGTTTACGGAAACTAACAAATATTGCCGAAAACAATTGCGAGAAAGATCCGCGATTATAAAATATTTCTTTCGTTGAGCTCCTCCTGAAATTTTAATTATTGTCTCGCCAAAACGCGATAAATGCGGCGATTGATTTATAGAAACGGAGGATAGACGCGAGAGAGCACGAATTGAAGCTCGGTGGAAAATACGTAGATAATTGCGTGTGCGCAGTAGCGGCATTAATCATCTGCGTTTACCGACTTTAAAAAGATATATGTTGATACGGGAGATTCGTACCGAAGGAAATTGCGATAATTGCGCGAGTGTTTGTCATACGTCTTAACCAGGGGGCTTAACTGAGCTAAACCAGGCAGCTCGCAGCTTCACTCGAGCTACTCTTTGCACTCTCGTGAATCACATCGCTTTTGTAATCGTAATCGCGATTCAACAGTCTCACTGTAGTTTCAAGGGATTCTCCTTTATACTTTGGAGTGCTTGCGCTCGACAAACGTTTCGTTATCTCCCGTTCATCATCGTTCAATCATAAATGTAATTTGTAACATTGTTACAATCCCCGATAGGACAACATTTATTAAATTTTATGACAAAATCTTGTATAAAATTATAATTTGCAATCATGTAGGTATTCCAGCAAACAAAAATGAATTGAAATGGGTAGAAATAAATTTATTTCGACATTTTCGAATTCGCGCTTCAGATTTTTCGAATCCATTTGAATTCAAAAATAATATGAAAACATCTGAATTCAACATGAACAGCTCATTTCGTATTTCGATTTATTTGAATCCAAAAATAATATCATCGGGACATGAATTCATCCGAATTCAAAATGATGAATAGCTCATTTTATATTTCAATTCATTTGAATCCAAAAATACTCTGGGACTCTAAAGCACGAACTCGGATAAATGTAAATAAATTGCAATTTTCAATTCATTTGAATTTATTTTCGTTTGCTAGGATGTTTACAAAAATAGATATAGAAGTATTGACTTTTTATAAAATGTATTGTAGATAAACTGTTTGCGCATGTAATTTCGAAATAGTTTTTCGGCAAAACTATGACGATTCATATTAATGGTATATTTGCAAAATTAAATTTAGAAAAGATTTAGAAAAGATTGTTTAATAACTGGAAAAAAATGTTTACAGTATTATGTATAAAACATTAAAAAATATAATTAATCCATGTATATTTTACAAAAATACCTAATTATTTCTAAATTATAATGTAGAAATATCACAGAAGTATTACACATTCAACATGGTAATTACACATTTTAAATAAAGAATCAAACGATCTTTAAAATAATTGTAAAATATATATACCTTAAATTTAGATTTGTCTAATTTTTGATATATTATTTAGAAATTTTATTTCGATAAAATTCCTGCGTTATGACGTACGATCTTAGCACAATTTTGCAAAATTTTCATCAATTCGTGATGCCAATTCGCAATATTCGCTCAATTAATGTGCCTATTGGAGGATCGTCTTTCTCAGCCGAACAATTTCTTAACTTGCATTCCTTTGGCGAATCGAAATAATGGCGTGCGAAAATGCGTGCTCTTATCTCGAAAATTTCCAGACCGTAATTAAATACAGCACTGCCTTGCTGACAAAATCACACGTTGCACTATTTACTGTTTGACGTCACGTGCCGATTGATATATGACACGTCGCGTAATCGATTGTACACACGTAACCGCACAGTTTCTCGTTGTCGGAGTATAGTACATGGCAACTCTCTGTCGTCCCTGTTGTACCTGTGTCTTCTTCCTTTAAATCCGACGTTTACCATATCTTCCTCTTAATTTTGCATCCGCGCGATTCTTCTGCAAAATCTTAGGAATTATCTACAGGAATGACTAACCAGGGTTGAAACGTTTATTTTTCCTGTTTCTTTTGATGCAATAAATTTGTGTACGCACATGGCTATTCTACGTTAACTCTTAGCAGCGGCATATTTATAATTTCATGATTACTAGAAATTATATCATCACCGGCGTGATGCGCGGAAAGATTTAAATTTGCAATGTAAACGCGGCGCGTTATTTACAATGGCGTTATATAATAGATAGCGTATTATGCATGCGTGCAACCAGCAACGTCTGTCCTTGTTGGTTGCACGCGCTATTAAGGATGTGGCGCACGAGCGCGATGCGTACGAATTGATACATTCCATCTTCCTATTTAAAAGTATGCGCAAAGACGCACGAGAGAGAGAGAGAGAGAGAGAGAGAGAGAGAAAGAGAGAGACAGATTTACATTATATATGAATACACGATAACGCTCGCGGTAATATCCATCCTCCCATCTTTGCGCAGAGAGCGGAGATATTAATTAATTGCAGCGCTTATCGCACGCTCTCCTATATCCGGATCGACCGCTGCGATCTGGATCAATGTGCGATCGAGCCAGCTCGCACGCCTGACCACGCGATTCTCGCTTAACTGCCCGCCCTGAAACGACGAGTTTTTTCTGCGTTATATACCTCTGAACGCTCTCCGGATAGTGCAATAAATAAAAAATAAAAAAAAATCACACGTCGCGATAAAAGCGGCCGTATATCTGTCGGGTTTCCATCGCCGGGTGACAGCGAGATATCGGTCGCTCGCGGCGGCGTTATAGCGCGTATTCGGCTCAAATCGGAAGAGCGCTTTGTAGAGAGGATCGCAATATCTCGCCGCGGAAGATCGCCGAGATGTATCCAGCCGTCAATTCCCGTATTCCTTACGCGTATGCACGCGTACATACGCTCGCGCGCGCAGGCAGGCGAAATTATATGCGCGCATACGATCGTGTATGTTAGCTCGTGCTGCGCGAATTAAACGCAGTGACTCATCCAGAATGCTGACGTCATCATCGGCATGCTCGAGGGGCAATCAACCGGCAAGAGATGCAAAAACGTGTTGCGGATCGAGCGAGCGCCGCTCGTAAGTGCCGCTCGTCGGCCGTACCATCGCGTGGGTACTATCGGCGCGAGTTGTCCAAGAGTAGATGCAGGAAATTCCTGGCGCGCGGCGAGGAAGAG
>QKQZ01008395.1:0-32501 GCA_003595255.1 Solenopsis fugax | reverse complement strand
CAATAAGCGTTCGAAGCTTCATATAGGGTCTCTCTGACCCACTTACGTGTTTAAGGGTTAAAACCTGTTTCTTAATCGTATTGTCTTCAAAAGTATCGAATTTATAAAGTAAAATAATTAAAAATATAGGGAACCATTAACTAATATTTATTTTACTAATAATTTTTCAAGAAAACGGTAAAATATTCAATAATTAATAAGTAACAATAATGAAAAGACAAGAACACTAAAATAAAACTGGTTTAAATTTATTTTTGTAATTGACATTTTTAATCATAGCAATTACTAATTTTACTATTTTATCGCTTATCAATCTTAATTATCAGTTATTTACAGTAAACTTTGTGGTGGTACGAATTAGGAAACTTGATACAGTTTATAATAATATCGATTTAATTTTAATAAAAATTTTAAATATGTATATGTAATGAATATAAAATATTCTACAACATACAAACTTTCTTTTATGAAAATATAATAATTCAAAATAAAATTACATAGTCACATTATTATCAACTATATAAATTGAAAAATTCGTATCATATATACCCGATTTTCTAAAATGCTGATAGCATGTCCAAAACAAAATGAAACTTGTTAAATTTTACTTATTTCTTATTTACATTTTATTTTTGTTATTAAATGTTGCTTATATAAAGTAAAACTGTAAGATATTGAATAAATAGGAGACCGGTATGCATTCAGCAACTTTCCCCTTATATCATCAAATTGTTTTATATTTAATTTCTAAATTATTAATATAGAAATTAAATATATGTAGGCTTGATATTATCTCAATTACTTTTTTGTTAAAAGTTTTATTTATAAAAGTTATATTTACGAGAAAGCCGAGCAATTATTTGGAGCAACACACAAAAATCTTTTATCGCTTCATCATCAATGCTTGGTACACATACACAATTATTTCTCTTGTCATAATTTCTTTAGCTTACATGCATACTTATAAATATTTCGTTAATGACGCCAGATTTCTTGTATTGCGTGCTCACAATTAGAGCCATTTCTCATCTCACGCTTATATTGTTCCTGGAACGAGTGAAACTCACTGCCACGTCCAGCGCTAAATCTGTCATGCAGACAAACGTAGAGTGTCCCGTTTTGCTATGACCTATGAATCTGGAGATACCTAGATCTAGCCAACAGCACGTGGCACTGCGATCACCTCTGCGCGAAAGCGACAATCCGAAACGTCAAAACAGTTACTCCTACTTTCGTGAGAAACTTAACATTTTCATACAAAGCCAGCACTGAAATCACGATCTTTAGAGAATAACATACGTCCACGGACTCATGACCAGGTGGTCCCAGTGGGTCGCTCGAATGAGTCCAAGTCGCTGGAACATCGTAGCCAGGGACGGACCAATGGAAAATAATGAAACTTTAGTTTGAGAAACTTAACTGTTAAGAAACTTTGTGGAATAAATTAATTCAGAAATATTTAATCATTAAAATTTTTTCAATTTGTACTTTAAATATGAGATTGCGCAAAATATGTATTGTGTAAAATAAAAAATCGTGCTTTATTTAGTGCTCAGATTATTGTGCCTTAAATTCCTTCGCTTGAAGAATATTATTAACTTCGAAAAGCAAGAAATCACATCTCCATTCCTGCTTCTCGCAACTAGTTACGGACTGGTTCGCAACGCCACAGTGGCGTTGCGGAGTGAAACGTTCGTATTGGTCTTTACAATTTCGTATCGCGATCCTGGTAGGAATCAGGAAATGACCGGGATTGCCACGTGCGATGTTTCGCGACCGTTAAGTTCCTTCCAGACACCAACGAGCAGACACTAACTTATAGGAGCGATTTGATTAAGTTTCTAGGACATATTTCCGTTCAGTTAGATTTAATTTAAAAAATACGGAAGCTTTGAGCGATTAATTGTCTGATATAGTGGCAAACAAGTTATTTTAACACTAGCCAACGAAAGGTAAATATTTCATAGTTTTTGATGAAAATGTCGGTCGATGTCCTAGCAATTAGATACATTACGTCTTTTTGGAAACAATTCATCAGAACTCATACTAATATATTATAGATTTGTGAATGAATTACATTATAAAATAGTATTATTGCTAAGTGCTTTCTCATTTAATTAAATTTATTAATAGAATATAAATAGAATAAAGTTAGGTTCCATGTAATTCGTAACTACTAGAAAGATTAATAACTCATAGTCTCAGAATTAATCAGTCGGTTGACTAAACAAAAGTCACCAAATTTGCGGCAGTAATATGAGTTATGATACATATGCAACATATGTTACAGACGTGGCGTCAGTTCTATTATCGTAACACTGGGAACGAAATTAGATTGGCTTCTTAGAAAGGGTAGCCATTAAGGAAAGCTCGCGTTCTAGTCGTGGGAAGGTTAACGTTCCGTCGTCGTAGCGCCGTGACGAATCGCACAAAGTGTTCGCGACGAAATTGGTCTCAGAGCTCGAATCTCGTCTCGTCTGTATAACCCCCCCGGGTAGTCTGCGCCACATCTCCTCCTCGCCCCCTTAAATTCATTTCGTAATTTCTCGTCTCGTTTTAACGCCTCGGGCGCGCCGTATTTAAATCCGCAATTAATTGTCGGCCTTGAGCTCATGCGCGAGTTTTACCGGCATTAAAATTCGTACTCGGGTGGCTAGATTAATTAATCGCTCCGCCTTAATAGCTCTCAGCACCGTGACACCGGCGCCGTGGACAAACTTCGGCCGATCGGTTTTCGCGGACGACAAATGAAGCGCATAATAAAACCCTCGATCATTGCGGCCGCCGTCGTTTCTCTCTCCGCGAGCTCGCAATTTGCATCTTCGCACCTTCGCACCTTCCAGTCGCTTAAAGCCGCCGTAGATCTTGCGACCGCTTGCTCGGAGGCATTTAAAGGAAACCCCGATCGACGGTGTGCGGTGTTCCGATCCGCCTCGTACGCGCCCATAAACGAATTGGCTTCATTCATAAGCTACTGTCGTCGAAACGGTCTCGTCGCCGATTCGTAAATTTGCCTCCTCGCTCCGACGGGAATAAGAGAAGCGTGGGAAGTTATAAATTTAACGGATGAAAAAATTGGAGAAAGCAAAAATTATCGAGATATACGACGTTATTCTCATTAAAACATAGTGCAAGAACTTTGCACGGAAGAACTTTCATTCACAATTACCCATTATAATTACCATTGAGACTAAGTAATAAATTATATATAACAAAAGGTTTTGCTCGTTGTTTGCAATGCAAATACTAAAAGTAGCGGTCGGTTTCGAGCAATTATTGGGTGTTAATTAAAAATAAAAGAGTTTTCTTGAAAGGATGTATTAACAATAATAGACGTTTCGACTATACTAAGTCAGTAACATCTATGAATAACCGCATAAAAGTAAAAGAAACTATGAGCTACACGCATGATAAAATGTGACGCAACATCCTAGCAATTCGATTTAACAAATAACACAGCATCAGCATAAAAACAACTTATCCAATGTAGATCTCCTTCGGTAGAGTCAACGGTCCGTCATATACATTTCTAAACGTATTCGTCGTTCGGAGGCGAGAATATCGTCGGGTCAAAATTGTGTTGGAAAGAAGTTTGAAATTCAATCTGTGACTAACATTATGCACAAAGAGTATAGGTGCACCGTTCAATTATGAAATTTGTAAAAACTTACTGTTTTTTGAACATGGTGAGAATGTGGTACAGGAAGTCAGAAATTTAAGTTAATGTTGTCAGAGCTCTTAGTGTAGACTTTGTGTATAAGTAACTGACTCCTGAGAATGACATTAGAGATTTGTATTTATAGGACATAACAGATATCTACAAAGGTCTGTTCAGTTATGTCAAAGTAGACCAAATAGATAACAGCCAATGAAAGAAAGTAAGTAAAGAATAAATAATCCGTAAATTACTAATAATTGTAAAAATGAGTCGGAAGTTAAACAACAAAATAACAATAAAGTAAGATAAGAATAAATAAATAAAATAATAAATAAAATAATAAATAGAGGGTTAAAAATAAAATTTAGTCACTAGCAATAAAAATAGATGAAATCTTGACACAAAGCACAGGCCCTCGCATTACAAACGGTTAAGTTCTTTAAAGATATTGTAATAAGAGGCATTAAGCAACTCGGTATCTTTGATACAATTCAAACCATTATCTTGTTCCTTTATGGAAATCATTTCTGAAACGAGTCTCTTGTGATATCTATTTTCATGGTCGAGAATCATGACGTTGTCCTAGTCCATTATATGATTGAAGTTAATGATATGTTCAGTGATTACCGAGTGTCTATCTGGGTCTAATTTAGTATTATTCTTAAGTTCATTTAAGCGGATTCTTAATTGTCGCTTTGTTTGTCCAACATAAGAGGCATTACAGTCTTTACAATGAATCTTATAGACAATACCTGTGTTATATAGTAAGGAATGGATGTCTTTTTGTACCCTAATTAAATTGTTGAGTTTCTTTAGACATCGATAACCTATCATGGTTTGTTAAATCGAATTGCTAGGATGTTGCGTCACATTTTATCATGCGTGTAGCTCAGTTTCTTTTACTTTTATGCGGTTATTCATAGATGTTACTGAAGAAGACTTAGTATAGTCAAAACGTCTATTATTGTTAATACATCCTTTCAAGATAATTCTTTCATTTTTAATTAACACCCAATAATTGCTCGGAACCGACCGCTATTTTTAATAAATTATATGTTACATCATAAATATTAAATTACACTACATTAATTATAATAATCTTGAATATTCAATTAATAATTATTAATAAATCGATATTAGCTTATTGTTACTAATTATGCAAAATTATCTAAAATTCTGTAAACAGAAAGCAACTTGTATCAATTAAAGATCGAAAGTGAATTANCTTGTATCAATTAAAGATCGAAAGTGAATTACAAAATCAATTTGCAAGCGAAATTGTTCACCAAATTTCAGGCGTTAATCTTGGGTACTGATCGCGACGTACGCTTTCTGCTGGCCGAAGAACATTCCGGTATCGCCTGGCAGATTTATCGTATGTAACTCCTTTCGCGGGAAGCCGAAAGGCCGAAGTATCGTCGAAGTAAAGAAAGAGGTTTCGACAGGTCGTCTTGTTCATTACGTCCCCGCAGGGTTAATGCACTGGCCACAATCGCGGCGCACGCACCTACGTGACCGGCTTCCACAAGCGTTGACACATCCTGTCGCAAGCCACACCTGCGATATACCTACACAAGGGTATACGGACGGCGAGAAGGTATACAGGTACTCTCGTCGGCGTTGCACGCAGAGTGGAGCAGGGATCCGCGGAGATCTCGTTCGCCGATCGCCGATAGAACGAGATGGAATTTAACGAGATATCCGCGCACGCGGCCGCGCCACAAAAACCAGTCCGCTTTCAAGCCGCGACGGGGAAAACCTCGCGGCGGAACGAGAGCGGAATCGTTCAACGAGCTCGACAATGGTGCTCGTCAATGAGCTACGGAATGATTCCGCGATCGTTAAAGAGCGATAGCTGCGGATATAATATGCAATCACGGCTATGTGCTGATCTATATTGATAGACTATCGTCGCGGTTTGCCGCCGTTTAATTCTCTCCTCGATGCACTCTCTTGATAGGTTGTCTCGCAGCTCGCATCACTCCGATAAAGTGTCTCGCTGAACGTTACGTATCGACCATTTACATCTAGTAGAAATTCTACGAGGTGGGTCTACTCAAAGATCGAGCAAATTGCAATAAAACGAAATTTCGTTTGATAAAGTTCTTTGTTGCACTGAAAAAAAAGTCTGGTTATAACTACCAAATGTGTAGTGAAATAGTATCAATTAAATATTTTATCAATATAACCAAACATAATTTTATTTTACTAAATGTAAACATTTAGTAAAATAAAATTATTTAGTAAAATTTTGTGTACGAATTAAAACATTTTTCAGAAATACTGAGAAAAAACTCAGAAAGTCTACCTCTTTTCTCAGCGATTTAGTAAGTATTATCAAATCTGGTATAGGATAAGATTGCCGAAATTGCACCACTTTTGACATAAAGGTTTATAAATAAGAAATTATAAGAAATATTTTTAATTTTCTTACGTCATAATAAAGTACAACATTTCTCCTTTCATATTTATATTTTCAGAATTTTTTGTAATGTCATAAATTTTTAAATGACCATTTTCAAGAAGCCTTCAAATAGTGCGATTTAGGCAACCGGTCGCCTAAATCGCACCACAGGTTAATATTATTCTTCCTGTGGTAAAGCCGCACTTTTTCTGCTAGACTCTTTCTTCTCGAGCAAAAATGTATTAGATAAGCATAATTTTATTAATATTGGAGATAAATACCGTAAACTAAATATAATTTCCGTCAATGTCATCATTTCGATAATTTTTCAATAATATTGCAATAACATTGCTACATTATGACAATATTGTTACAATGTATACTCTCTGGAATTATTATATTTGATTTTATATATATAACCACGATCAAAGCAATAGTGCGATTTAGAAAACTAAGACATGATGCGATTTAGGAGACTAAAGCATTTTGTAAAACTTTACTTATTTAATTTACAAATAAGAATACAAAGTTATTTGAGCTTTGTTATTCTAATTTTAATAATATTGTAATCATTACAAATTATCAAAATTTAAATTATTTATTTTATCTCTTTTGCAATCAAGCTACGAAATGTGTTGAAAAATAGCAGGGAAGTTACGATTTTTCTATAAATATTAATAACAAAATTTCTATTGTTCTTAACATTGTTGAGTTCAATGAAGGATGATGATAATGTTATGTAGTTCCCAAATAATCCCACAAAGAGCATATAAGTGCTGTGGTTGAATTTATACACGAGGTGGTGCGATTTAGGAGCCGGTGCGATATCGGCAACCTTACCCTAAGTTACTAAACATTTAGTAAAATAAAATTATTTTTGGTTATATTGATAAAATATTTTATTGATACTATTTCACTGGTTACATTTGATAGTTATAACCAGACTTTTTTTCAGTGTGCTTATTCTTCACGAAAGTCTTTCCCTTTAGCTTCCTTGCAGCTTTGTCATAGCCGACATAGGAAAATTAGACAATTACTAAACAAATAGTTTATTTATATCAGATTGAGGAAGAAAAAGAGAGAGAAAGATAAGTATATGTCAATAAAAATAAAAGATATTATATTTTTTATAAATAAAATAAAACGTGTTATTCAAAGTTACTAGCATAATCTTCAGAAGTGGACTTAAACTTTTTTTGCTTGATTTCATTCGATTCTCTTCGAGACTTTGCTATCTTGCCCGAAACAAGCATTTAAAGGGCGAAAAAGGCAAAAAGCAGAATAAGGAGACTAAGAAAAAAGATATGAGAAAAATGGAATTAAATCGCAGACGTTCAGGATTCACTTAATCCCGTAAGTACGGTGAACCCAAAACTTCGCTCAGCGTGATCGGCGAAACTTGCGCAGGTAGACGCTGGCCCGCGATTTTGTGATGGAATTTATCGCGATTACTTAGTCGGAATAAGCGCGAGGATCACCCAGACTTTTTCGTGAGTCCTCATAAAAAACGCGGTTTTATCGTTACGAGTGCCGATGATGCGAAAAGTGGCTACCCTCGCATTAAGGATCTACAGTGAGTCTCAACCGCGCGTTTTTTTTCAATGCTCCCCAGTTCCCGAGCTTTTTGGTCGAGAGTTGTGCAACAGATAGAAGCGGGAATTGCCGCAGTTGCTTCGTCACCAATACAACGGGTGAGACAATGGCCCCCTCGTCCAATGCTGCTCGCCTCCCTTCGATTTCTAAACTCCTTCGAGGAACAGCTATACTCCGTCATCGGCGGCGCCCACGCGCGCCATTGTCATCCGGGGACTCGACAATGCCCCGAAGAGTGCGGAAATTGCCTCTCAATGGGTCTTGTGCCTGCCAGTCGAGGATGTGTCAATATTCGAGTACAAGTAGGTATTCCAATAACGAGATTCGCAGATGATATCCACGACGAGAGAACCGCTGTGCACTTGTTGCACGAATGTAATTCGCGGCACCGCTGCATTAGCGCTTAAACCTGTCCTCGAAGAGAGAATGTCGCGTCGTTGGGTTGATGACGCTTTTTGAATGAAGCGTCGATTAAGTTTTCGTTATATCGAATAACTTACTTGGCTCGAACAAGGAAACGCATCGGCGAATAAATTTGTTTTTCTATCGCGGGGGTTACAGAAAGATATTCATTCCATTTAGTCCCTTTCTACTTATTAAATTGCACTCTCCCGCGTTATTATCGAAACTAAGAAAATATTTTTACAGACAGGTGCAATATAAAAAATATAATATTATCTACATTTAAGTTCTGCCGCTTATCGGCCATCTCGCATTCCTCGAGCTTTCAGCGCATAGGAATCTGCCGAAGAATGCCTTGATGAACGTCAAAGTACATCGATCAGAGGCGGTTCTACTGTGAAAGCGAAGAATCTGCGAGATCGTCGCGAGATGGTGATTCATGCCATCGGCATTGAGTATTCAACAAAGTGCATTTGATATTATTCACGTGGCGTGGCGTATCTATAAAACATACGATGTCGCGTATCGAACTGCGTTTACTCATAGACGACGCGTGTCGATACTCAAATATGTAAGTACGCAGCACCGGATTGTACTGCATTCGCGAAATGTACACTGAAAAAAAAGACTGGTTATAACCAAATGTATAGTGAAATAATCATATAGTGAAATATCAATTAAATATTTGGTCAATGTAATCAAAAATAATTTTACTTTTCTAAATATTTAGTAACTTATACCAGATTTTATAATACTTACTAAACATTTAGTAAAATAAAATTATTTTTGGTTATATTAAAATATTTAATCGATACTATTTCACTATACATTTGGTAATTATAACCAGACTTTATTTTCAGTGTATCCGCGACAGATAATTAAATACAAACGTTAATTAATGGTATTTTTTTCTAACGTTAAGTCTATTAATATGTAACATGTATCTAGCTCATGTTAGTAATTAACAATCATCTGAATCAATAGACCAAATAACGAGCAAACAACAAAATTATTTCAATTGCATATATGTGTATTTAATAGATAATGAATTTCGAACTAAATTAAAAATAGTTACTTTTAATATAAACAGTAACCGACATATGTGTATATTCAACAGATGATGAAAAAAATTCGAACCGAATTAAAAATAATAACTTTTAAACAGTAACCATATGCTAGTAGCGAGCTACATAGAGCCTTCTTCAGCGGTATTGCAAATAAAATAAATAAATAATACATACTATTTTAATAAGACAGCAGCATTTGTAAACACAAACCTCCGGAAATAATTTTGTTGTCTGCTCGTTATTTGGCCTATTGATTTCAGATTATTGTTTATTAATATGCGTAACTTCGATAAGTATTTAATTTAATTGCGAGATGCAAATATGCGAGAAGTTAATACTTTATCTATTTAATATAAATATTTAGGTATTTTGTTTCACTCATCATTTTCTTAAAATTTTTATATTTTAATTATATATAATATAATTTTAAATAAAATCTCAAACATAAAATGAGCTGACAGTTTAAGAATACGTAAAACTTCGAAGATAATAGCGATCTGATTGTTTTATAATAAAATTATAATACAGATAGTCCTATCAACACAAATGTATCTTAACAATTTTATGTTTACTGCTCGAGTATTTTTATAATTCCTCAATAAAATCCACGCTGCAGTTAATGCAAATGAATGCAAATTATTAACTTAAAAATTCTTGTAATTAATCTTTTAATATATTATTTGCAATTTATCATAATTTACAATTTATCAAAAATTGCGTTATAGCACGAGATATAGCTTCGAATCTCTCGATCAACTCGTTGACGATACAAACGCATCTTTGCCAACGTGTGCATCTACCAAGTGCATTTAGTATCCTCGTATAACGTGGCTCGCGCGAAACCACTGCGTATTTGCATAATAAAACAGCCTTCGCCCAGGTGATTCCAGGGTCGGATTAATGTATATAATATAATTCTCATTCAACTCACCATATGTTTATAGTATATAGTATTTATATGCAATAAAATCATTTTTTTAAGTTAAATGATATAAATAAGTTTCAGCTCTCGCTATCTTGCTCCACTTACATCATACAAAAATAGATTCTTGTTCTTATTCTTAAATTAATTGTATTTTGCTTCCGATTCTTTCCAACTGTTTATCACTCATAAAAAAATGTTGTATATGGTGCATGTAATATATAAATGGGTACGAGTGTCCACAATATATAGAGCTCGGTTCTGCTAAGTCCAAATGACTATGCGGATCAGTCATCCTTGCGGGATGATAGAATAAAGGCAAAATGGAATAAAGAGGAGACACACGCACACACTGGTGTAATCTCTCGCCCACTAGTCGCCTACTAGTACAAATTTCATAATGCAATTCTATGCTTATCTGATCGACACATTAAATTTTCTATGCAAAAATTTTTTACATATAATTCCAAAGCAATTAATAAACATATTTATTAATCGGTATAGTTTAGTACTTAAAAAGGTATATAAAATCTACAGTTGAGAAAGTTAATATTTTTTAACTTTTTACTAACTAAATAAAGTGTTCTAATTAAATAAAAAGCTTATAAAATTAATTTATTTATATTAAAAGTTACGTTCACAAAAAATTATCGAAGCAAAAATTACGTTAAGATAAAATTAACATAAACTTTAAGTTAAAATAACTTAATTTAACTTAAAGTAAAAGTTAATTTTGAAAAGCATTATATTAAATTAGAATGTCATAATTTTAATTAACTCAAAACAATCATAGTGGATCATCGAATAAATTTAATATTTTATTTGTAAATCAAGTTTATATAAAATAACAAAGAAATATTGTTTTTATGTGAGAATGTATTTTCTTTGATTATTACTTTACATTGACAAATTTTTAACTTAGAAAAGGATTAATAGTTAAACAATACAAGTAAATAGTATTACATACTATTGTTAAATAAGTCTTATTTTTTAATTCATTAATAAATTAAAGTTTATCTATTTAATACAAAAAATAACTGAACTATAGTTGTACTTAAAAATACACTCATTTAAAATTAATTAAGTTAAGTTAAAAGTCACTAACTTTTTAACTATGTAGTTAATTATTCAACCCTGATAAAATCACACAAAAAATATCAACATGAAGGTCCAGCTATGACCGAATAAGCTCTTCTTTAATTTGTTATGTTTTTGATATATTTTCCTATTATATTTATTAATCTTATATATATTTATTAATTTTAAAATGTTCAAGATATTGCTTTTTAGAAGGTAGATGCGTAATTTTATGTCGATATGATTATCCTGCCGAGATAGATTCCAAAATACTTTAATCCGATCCTGGGTGATTCATCCTGATGCACCGCTTGAGCGACACTCAAGCCGAGGGGCCAGCGAACTCTTTATGACTTGTAAGGAACCTGTCCGAAGGCGACTGAATGTCGCTCATTGAGGATAATAACTAAACATAACATTAAATCGCAAGATTCGAATATTTTCGTAATCTACAGAATTGCTATGACCTATTTCTTGCTGTACGAACGTACGACCCATTTAGTCACACGATGTTTTTAATGTTTTCACTACACGCGAGATGAGACTGGGTGACGTCGTTTAACGCCAGGAAAAAATCAGGTTAATCCGGTAAATAGCGAGATCACGAGATAAGAATTCTGAGAATTTTTCAAGCTAACGATTACAGAGATGTGCAAATGTATTTGAATCCCTTAAGATTTGAATCCGATTCATAGACAGTGACAATAGTTTTAAAAAAACCAATTTTTTCAGATCTGAAAAAACCCAGAAAAATCCTTTTTTTTTAAATTGCTATTTTTGCTATGTAAATAACTTGCTATTTAATTTTTAAGGTCCTTATTAATATGATCTAGGAAGTTGTATAATTTTATTCTTGTTAAAATTTATATTTTTCCTTTTATTTCCGATCCGTCTCAAGGACCGGAATATGGCGAGCTACGAACATAAAGTTGTATGTAAGCTAAGGTTAAAAACTATATACCGTGAAACAAGATGACATTGATACTGGTGAGATCACCATGGTACACATACAACCTCTGGTACAACACTTCAATTTAAAATTTTATAGCGTACTCATATTTACTGCTGTTACGAAAAACCGTAATCTAAAATTTAAAAAATCACGTTTTTCCTTGACAACAAATATTAGCCCGTAAAATTTTTAAATTTTGAAAAGTGTTATATCAAAGTCAGTTCTTCTCATAAAATATTTTGATAACATTATATTATATACTTATCCATAAAGTAAGTATTCATTGCAATTCTTTGAAGGTAATGTTATTATTTAACATCTCTGACAGTACAAAAGTTTAAAAGATGTCATAAAAATATTCCTTAGACGTCTTTTGAGCGTCTTTTTTATAATATTTGTCAGATTTTTGTGCCGTCTGGGATATAAAATATTAACTTTACTTGACTTCAGTTAAATGTACGCGATCATTTTCTTAACGAAATGAAGCAAATGTTTTACGAACGTACATAAACTTTTCCAATGAATTTTTCTACTCTTGGGAAAAAACCGAAAAAGTCCGTAGAAAAATTGAAAAAATTGATTTTTCTGAACCTTTAAAACTATAATTGAGAATCTCATAAAATCATGTTTAAAATTATTTTATATCATATACTTAAGTAGCAAAGTAAGGCTAATTTTAAATCAAATGTGAGCGAAAAGTTAAATGGAAAAGGGAAGAAGGGAGGCGCGGAATGAGTGATGCATGATGCGAATGAGTTTCAGGATTAAAATGCATAGTTGCGATCTATGATTGTGGATGCAGCCCACGATTCCGGTTGCGGAACTACAACAGCAAGCGCAACCGCAACCGCGACTTTAACCACAACCGCAGCAAACCGCAACCGCAGCAAACCGCAAACCTCAAAAAACCTCTTCAGATAATCATAAAATAACCACAAATCTCAAAAACCCCTAATCTAAAAAAAACTGCAAACCGCAGAAAACCGCAGTAGTTGCGGTTATCTGTGGTTTGCGGTTTTCTACGGTTTGCGAAAGGATAGAAATCTCTTGCTTATTAACTATATATTAATCTTTAATCTAACAATAATTATGTTGTTAATTAATAGTCATGTTGCAACAGTTCAATTCGATTTAATTCGATTGGAATAAAATTTTGTTGATTCTATTCAATTCGAATTCTAACAATGAAATAAAAGTCGATTCAATTTGGTGTCAAAAAACCTTCGTACATCTCTATTGGTGATTTTCTAGTTGGCACGAAATTGGGGCAAGTGTATTCGACGCAGAGGAATCTGTCACCATTAATTCGTCCGCATTCCAATCGAATCGCACGCATTTGACACGCAGCTCGGACCCTAGAAAACTGTCGCAACAACCGGCGTCAACAATCCGGCCTTTCATCCGCGCGTTGCCCGCGATACGTTATGATCACCCGTCAATAATTCACTGTCCGCGATTAGTATCGGGGATCGGCAATGCGTGTTAAGCCCCGAGCTGAGCGGTGCCCGACGTTCGTTGTCATTGATCGCAAACAGCCGCGTGAAATAGTGCAAAGCGGCTTTATCAAAGAGCAAAGTGCGGGAAATGATAGACGATGTAACTGACATTTAATCAAACGCAGTGGCGGAGGAAAGAATCGGAAGCATCGCACAGAACGAATACAATAAGCATGAAATCCCACAGTGATCGAGTGATGAGTGACCAAAACGAAATAGATACATTATATTATTTTGATATAATGTATATCATAGGCATGAGACTCGATATTATTATGTAACTCGAATAAAGCGATTCGAACAAAGCGAAATAATAAGTATATACAATGTATAGGGTAAAGTTGTCTATTATAGGATAGATTCTTAATATGAGGTAGCGAGATTTCTACTACATTAATAAACGTATGTGGTTAGTACCATCATAAACTTATTACTCTTGGGGTGAAATCTATTTAGTAAAAATCTATTTAGTAAAAAATTCATTATTAAATCATGCGTACAGTCGTCAAAAAAAAATTTTTTTGAAATTAGATGTCAAGATTTATTAAGATGAGTCTTTAAATCTTATTTATTATATAATAAACAAATATTTAATGATAAATTCTGCATGCAGTGATAGAGTAAAGTCGTATTAATAGAAAAATACGGGATGTGATGATTTGCTTAATTATAAATATTAGATTTGGTGATGGTGAAATCGCAAAGCGTGGAACTCATAATATGAGACACTCAAAAAATTCCCATTTATTATTGCATATTCTGACTTCGAGAACTTTCCAAAATGCTATAATAAAGTTTTTCATTGAGGACTTTTGAATTATGAGGCTTGAAAGTTATGGCCTTCAGCATTAGTACTGAGACTTTAAAATATCTTGAAGAGAATAGATTTTGAAGAAAAATGTTACGTACAAAAGTTATTCAGTATCAAAAAAGCTATTTGATTGGTCAATAAGATTTTGAGTCTAATTTGAACCTAGATATCCAAGTAAGATCCAAGTAGATAAGACCCATCTCATATAAAAAAACCTTTGTATCTCATATTAGGAACTCTTTTTCTGAATTAGCAAAATCGACAATTTTGATAAAAAATTGCATATACAACAAAGTACAACTATTATCGATTGCTAACTTTTGGCGATGAAACTTAAACATATTTACTATAATTTGGATATAAAAATAGGAGTTAATGGTATAAATTAAATAAATTATAAGCCTTTAAAAAAGGTATCTCATAATAGGCAACTTTACCCTATAGCATTGTTTATATCTACAATTTAATTTATTTGAAATAAATTGAATCGCAGAGAGAGAAAGTTGGCAACGTTGTCAAGAATGAAAAAATATGTGAAACCCCCGGCTTTAATTTCCGTCTTTTACTATTATAGTGAAACCGGTGAAGATCGCACGCAGGCGCCTCGCTCGGACGAACGCACACGCGTGGGTGCGCGTATGTGCATGCCCACACGCCGACGAGGCTTAATGGACTTCCGATGGAATCACGTATGCACGTGTGCCCACGTGGATAGTCTCTGTCGTGCTTCTAGGATCGCGGAATTTTCGCGCCGACGGAAATTTATTGCCACGCGTCTCCCCACGCGCGCGCGGCATTCGCGAGCAGAATCATTCAATGGTCGCTTCGAGGAATACTTTGCACTCGTTATGCGTCGAACAATTCCGCAAAAACTTGCCGCCGCTTCTTCGACTTCCGTTGCCATGCACGCCAACAGTCGGGCAAAAGTAATGCCGCTCGTCCGCCGTGTTCCCTCGATCGAGGGGTAAAACTGCCCTTCGATCACGATTGCAGGATCGTCCTACTGTATTATTATTCCGTTCGGCGGACTCGCGTTTTTGCAAACCAGTAATTTACGCGAGACTAATTTTTCTTTGCTGCTGCAAGAACAGTATCGTTTCGAAAATCGCTTAAATATTCAATCCGACGTTGTCGAATAAATCTTTATAATTCGCGGCATCATGCGTAACGGTTTTTCGCTTCTTTCTTCGTGAAGATTTATTTCTTGATATTAGTATTTTCGCAAGCGCTTGTATCTTCAACCTCCTTCTAACTTTGCAAATAATGACAAAGGAATAAAGCAATGGTGGTGGCTAATGCAGTCTCATAACAAGAAAGTGTGCCATCGCGCGCGCGGAGGTCCACATTGCGCATGCAAGAGTGCATCTCCATCATCGTAGCGGGTAATAGCACGACCGCGACATTAATCACCTCAAGGATTCCGCATTAGCCACTTGGTTACTATGTCCTCCGGTAATGACCGGTAAGTTCTTAACTTCCGTGCATGTTGGACGATTAATGAGATACACGCGGACCGAAAGCCTCTCGTTAATCATCGCTACAACGTAATCATCGAAAGTCGCACGGACCAGTCTACCGCGGATATGATACAACAGAATTAGACGTTGCACTTTTCCAGGAAAATCCTACATAATGCTTTTCTTATCGATGTTCGCCCTAAACGGTTTCCCGCAATGAATCGATGATTCTGATCTCGAATACTTTTAGGTCAAAAAGTGACGCGCATATACTGAGAGAAATGTTTGGTAAAATTAACCAAGATTTAATTGAATAGTGATCAAATGAATTTTATAGTGATAGTTACTAAATATATTGTCGTTTTGATCAAACAATTTGTAGCTTTAAAATAATTATTTTCATACAACAAATTACAAAAAGTTTTGTTAAATGTAACTAAGTTTTTGGTACCAGTAACCATAAAATTGATTTGATCACTGTTTTACCAAACGATTTCTCTCAGTGTATATGTGACAATAATAACTGGATGACTTGGATTGGATTCTAATTTTAAAGCAATCGTCGATTTGCAAGTATTATATTAATTCGACGAAACATTTCTTTCCCGAGTTCATTATATTGAACGAAAATGTGCCTTGAAAATGTTAACCGTTAAACCGTTGAAAGATTCTATTGCAATTTCCGATACCATTGTACGTCCTTTCTCGCACACTGCGGAACTACGATCTGCAAATAACCCAAGCGAAATGATGGAAATCACGAATGATTTTGCAATGCAGACTGTTAGATCAATCAAAGGATCGATCAGCATGCGCTGAACCGAAGACTCAGAATTCCCGTCGAGAGCATCGAGGGTGTTAATACTCGACCCTGCGCCTCGTTTCTACAATCACGCTGCGATTTCGCAAACTATCAAAGGCGAAGTGTTCCCTCTTGTGAAACATCACGAGGCCTCGTCGACTCAGATTGGATATTGTCGTGGGAATAATAATCGACCAGGTGGCCGGTTATTGCGAAAGGGAAAATCGTAACGTACAATCTTGCGTAAATTACGCGATCATCTTGAAAAAATTCTACGAGGTGAAAAGTGCTTTCCGTCTCAGAATGAGAGGAAAGCATTCTAATTTCCCTTCGCATGCGCGTTTAGTCTGACGACAAGACGATAAATAACAATTTCACTCAAATTCCTTGGTTAATACATGGTACTGTAAGTGAAATTAGAACATCATCGAAAAATCATAACACGACTTTATACGTTGTTAATAACCTTGCTGGTTGATCTTGCCTTTCGAATCTGTATATGGAAAAGACGCAATCAAGACCACATCCTCTACGCCACTGGTTGCAAGCGACACCATAAGTAACAGTTACTTGCGTTTAAAGACGCGTTTGTGTGTATTAGAGTTCGCGATTACGGCGCGACTGCAGGCGGCTATCGATTACTTTGCGATTTTATCGATTAGATTAATGAGCGAGAGCTGCTCGTTTCAAATACGAAATCATCCTGTTATTCACGAAAGTCGAACGTTCGGCAGCGATATTTCGAAATCCGTTTCGTTTGTCCGGAATTTACGAAAGTTTTCTTAAAATAAATCTGATATCTTTACCGTATTCGTTACATGAAAAACAAAACAAATGACGATACTCTGTATGTAGATAAAATGACGATATCCTATAATATAGTGTAGCTGAACCACAGATAAGTACGTACATAAGAAAGATCAAAGAAGTAGATCATTGTTTTTAATTAAATTTATATAAATATCTATTTATAAAATAATAAAATAACTAATCAATAATTTAATAAAAATCTTTAAGGAGTACAACTTTAAGATAAAAATGCAACTATTTCACCGATTAGGATACATCTATCACTCATGTTTGGCATTATTTAAATGCTTTTGTCATTTTTTTTTACGGTTTACACTTTTATTGCTGGACCGAAAAATGTCAGAACGTACAACTGTATATTAAAAATTGCGCTATGACAACATACTTTGGTCCCTAGCGTGACAACTCGATGAGATCGCGTGAGATTGATCGGGTCCATGAGAGTACGACTTGATGATGACGGTTGATGAAATGATTGAGGAAATCTCCAAACGGTAGCCGGCCAATTTAGTTGTTTCGTTCTAACGATCTCTGTTGTGGTAACGACGGACCACACTGACACAATCAGTTTCGCCATATCCTGCAATAACACGATGATTGTGGCGAATTTCATAGGCCTAGATGTATAATCGAATAACCAGAGAGATGAGATATTTTATGTGTACTTGTTATTTATATATTAAAATATAAAAATAAATCATAGAATTAATAAAAACAAATTATACGAAACGTAATATACGGAAAGAATACTTTTGCTAAATATGACACAAAAGAATTTTGCTAGTTTAGTAATTGTCCCTTTAACAAGGTAGGCTAATGTTTAAAAAATTTGATATTTTATTCAATAATTTTGTAATTATATATTTGAACAAAATGAATTGATACTCAATATTGCGACAAGCCGCCTAAAGGATTGTATTTGGTCATTATTTTTAATTTAATTCTTCAGCAAAACACTTTCAAAATGTCGAAATTTTTGTTAATATATAATAATAAATAATACACTCTTATAATCAGTCCATTATAAAAATCAAATCATGTAATTTTTGAAATTCATTCGTGTGTTTCGACTTCCCTCAATTTAAAAAAAAATGTACTTAACAAATTGTAAATATAGAGTTTATAAAGAAAATACTATATAGATCTGTTGTTATATTAAAAAGAGAGATTTAAAACATAATTTTGCATTATTTCATTGTAGAATATAAAATTTAACTTGGGTAACTAACTGTAAAAAAATATAGCACATTTATTAATTAGATTCATTATATATACAAAATTATTGAAAGAATAAATGAATACGTTCGCCGTCTTTTGATTCCGTAAAATATGTAATATATGTTCCAATAAATGTTTCACGATTTTATCAGCCCTCAATATAGTGTAACGAGTCAGCATCTGTATAATACTCACAAAAAATTCTCACTATTTGTTCGTGGTATTCACATTTAAGTCTTAACGGATTCGACGAGACTCTGGCCCATAAGATCACACAAATATGTAACATTATTTCTCTCAGCACAGGGCTGTTAAGAGTTAAATGACACGGGTCTGACTTTACAGTTGGCACTGATCTTTCCGCAGCCCGAGGCGGTTGGATGCGCTCGCAATGCACTCTGAAAATCATTTGGATGCAGGTCGGCCACCGACAAGGCGAAGGCGCGTCCATCCTTAGTGGCGAGCACGAAACTTAACCGGCGACTAAACGATGAAAGGGAGAATAATGACAGGCGGGCAGGCCGGTGTAACGACGTCGTACGGCCGCGCCGACGACTAATTTGTTACAGTTTTAACGTCCAAGATAATTTTAAGTGCGTGCCTAGAGCGCCTTTATTCGCGTTAAATCTCGAAAGACCGACCGAGACGCGCCCTTAAACCTTAATGGCGCTTCGAAAACAGCATGCTATCGACTTACGCGTAACCGTAACATATATACAATCTGATTTAATATTTGAAGACCGCGAAATTTTAACGTTTGCTCACGCATTTCTTGATGAAGGCTAACTTGATCTAGAATCTTACATCAGCCATAAAACTTCAATTGATTTTAATTACCATTCAATAGCTTTTTGCCAAACTTAACAAGTTGAATAGTAAAGATTTTTGATGATTATTTCAATCATTGTCGCAGCAACAATTGCCAATACAATGCGTGTTTTAACGCCAGCCGCGGTAGACAGTTCATTCAGTTTCCTTCAAGGCGACTTTTTACGGTCGGCGACGATCTTCCTCGAATCGATCGATGAATCGGTTATTCTCGCCGGATTCGTCCGTCGTCTTTACAATGTCGTCGGCATGTGCCGACGACCGAATCAAGTTCAAGGCGACTTGGATAATGGGAATACGAGTCGTGTTCTGCCACGATATCTCGCATACCGTATTCAAGCGCAACCTTCCATAGAAGGTCTACCTACCTCTACCTTTTGTGGAAAGCCGCAGATCCGATCATCGAGTTAATCGATCGATTTATCAGAGAATCAGTAAAATTATGAAATCTTAACCGTTAATATTAACATTTGAAGTATAAAAGTTATACATTTTCTCGATGAATCAATAAGTATTGAATACTATTTAAAATCAAAGATATTTATTTAGATACGAAAAGCAATTTTGCTAAAATACAGATCTGAAAATAATTATGTTGGACCATTAAAAGTTTACATTGGACATTTAAGCTGGTTACTAAAATGCCAACATTTTTTACAGCAATATTATCATGCTTGAACGTCTTACATAATTATTTTGATAATCTAAAAAAATTATTTTCTGATCTGTATCTAGCTAAATTTTTAGATACTACAATAAAATTGTTCTTTCCGTGTAAAAATGCAATGTTTATTTAAGAATAATCTTATATATTATATTTTATTAAAAAATAAAATATAATAAATCCAAATTAAATATAAAATATTTCATCTATTACTCCATTTTTTTACGTGTATTTACATAAGTAACTTTTTGTACCTTGCGCATTGCAGTAAAAGAACCGTACTTTTCATAACGCATGTCAAGAATCGGACGTGCGCGTTCGCGGCACAAACTTTTTGCTAAGGATGACTTTTACGACCGGCTCCCGAAGTATCTCGCGACCGCCTCGTGATTCACCTTATGGTATATACGAGCGACTCATTAGCAGGAAAGCGGAGCCGCGATCCATATCGAGACCGCTCCGATCATCGCCCACGAGCTAAGCGCGAATCTGTCTGATTTGTAGCTTAAACGAACTCCGGCCGGGCGATGCGTTATAAAGAGGCGCGCGTCTGCATTATACGACCTACGTGCGCTTTGCATTTGGTGTGCATGTGGGCGACAAATTGCGGTAAATTGCCACGAAAATCAGGAAACGGTATGTTAAGCCGAGAGACCCAAGTCGGACCGTTCTTATTTTCGCCGACTGCATATCGTAACTAACTTTTGATTGACACGCGAGAATTGAGACGTTGCGTCGGCGGATTTCTCTGCTTGCACATGCAAAGGAAGAAAAAAAATTTGCCGCTTTCGCAACGCATACTTCATTACCGGTTTTTCCATGATTAACATATTGTACTTTTACTGTCCCGGCTATGGTTGCTATTTTATGAGGATTATTCAAGATCTTTTAGATTATAATTTTTCCACAATTTATTAGAAAAGCCGATTTGTAGTGCCGGAATATTATTATCTTTTCATTACGGTACATAAGTGGTATATGTAGATGATTCAATCCGATAGTCTGAGAGAAGTGTAGAGATTGCTGCAGTACAACTAATTGCCGACCTTGCCCGACGATCGCGATGATCGACGTTGCATATTCGGTAATTGCCGCTCATTAACCGACGTAGCGGTACCTAGCTGGCTAATGAATGAAATGCAAAAATCGCGAAAAATTGCGAGAGCGGCGAAAAGCGCGTGGGTGCGCACCTTAGCGTGGAATCATGGTGTCCTAGAATCGTAATCACAATGATAGGCGATATACCGGTCTGACACATCCGTTAGTAAAACAAAGCTATATTCACGGTCTATTCAATCTTTTTTTCTTCTTTTTTTATAAATTAACCGCGCATTGCTATTCTGTGACACATAATGATAGCTTGGATCAATTATGTTCGTTATATTATTGACATTGCAACAATTACATTGACATATTGATAGTTGATTGCTCTTTCTACTTATGCTCTAAGAATTATTTCACGTCCTAATTAATTTTAACTTGCAGCTCGTGATGATAGAATCGCAAAAATTAAGAAATACTTCCAAACAATTCTGGATTCGCGTAATAGAAGTTTTAATAATCAATTAGATAACAACTTAATATGTTTACGTTAAAATATAAGTTATAGTTATATTTTGTAAGATTTGTAACATTATGTTAAAATTATAATATAAAAAACTAATATTAAAATGAATAAAAAATTTATGAGAATTAAAAAACAGTTTTCGAAACACACATTATTATTAAAATTAGGAATCAACATTTTTTTGCAAAGCTGAACTAAAGTGTTTTCATTTTTAGTAGATATTTGCTAAAAAAACATTAGGCAATTAAATCTTATATAGGCGAGAATTGACGAGCTATAAACAGTCATAGATGAAGAAATACAATATTAATTGCGTCTTAATGTATCATCCAAACGTGTAAAATTTATTTACTTTATCCATCATATATCGCATCGTTAAGCGCCATCGTCTGACTCCAGTGATGCGATAGTTGCTGCATCGGGATCTCGGTAACCTCATACGACCCGTAATTGGCCGCTACCTTTCAACTAGTTACTTCCTAGTTATGTTAAGAAGAATTATTTTATACTCGGATCAATTAATTGCGCCGTTGAGACTAAGCAGCAACTACGTGTGCTCGTTGGCATAATCGCATCGGTACGTTAGATAATGCACCGGAAACATTGCGAGTACGTGGAACACGTTTGTTTTATCTATTTAGGAAGAATAATCTACCAATGGTCTTTGACTGACTTATCAAAAATAAATGAAAGTAAGAATGATTAACATAAGGTTATTATAAAATTAGAAATTATAAAGAAATGTAAATGCGAGTGCATCTTTATATACATATAAAAATGAAACATTATTCTTGGAACTCTCATAATTTATTTTTATCAGATTTAAAGCCAATTTATCAATGACATAATATTAAATCCAACATCTGTTTAAAGAGTATAAAATCTTTATCTTATTTGTGATCGAAAAAAGAAAAGATTTTAAACTGTTACTTTATATAAGTTAAAAATAAAATTAGTAGCAAAATTAATAGAAAATTAATAATTGAAAATATTAACGAACTCGAAAACGCACTATCCTAGTAATTTCAAGTGTAAAATACCAAGTGTGAAGCGCGCGATAGTAAAGCTTCGCCAACGATTCATATCCACGCCGTCACAGGAAGTTACTTGATAAAAACCATTTATCACGTTATTTATCATATTTATTTTTGCAGGTGCTGTCGGTTGCAAGGCACAAGCGGCGTGTCGCAATGATACCACGCAGCTACCATACATCTGGGTAAACCCTCTTATCAATGGGCTATCAATGTATACTGTTCACAACGTCTTTGGCCGTTGTACTTTAATACGTGCGCGAGTTTAATATCGATGCGTGTGTAACCAAATGAGTGCCGGGATGAACGACCTCGTTCCCAATACTATTCGGATTTATATTGCTACGAGAAATTTGAGCAACTGCCTTAATCACACCTGACAAATATGCACAATTGTTATAAAAAAAACAGCTTTACTTTGTTACCATGTTATTGCGCAAAAGAAAAAATTATAAATAAAATAAATTTATAAAATTTTTAAACCCTCCCTCTCCCTATTTTTGTTTAAAACGCAAAAGTTTCATTTCAAAGATATAACTTCTGTTAATTTACATAATCTGAATGAATCTTGATATTTAATGAAACTCTTTAATAATAAGTTTAATATGAATAATAAGAGACTGCGAAAATAACAGAAAGGTAATTTATAGAATTGCAATAATAGTAGAGATGTAAATGCGTGTGGCAACAGACAATTTGTTAACTTACACTCCATCACGTATTTACAATTTATGACCAATAATAATATTTCACTCAATAAATACCGAGTGTCTTGTTCGCCACAAACGCACACGAAGCACTTAAAAGCACAGGAAGAAGATTCCGAAGAAGTTGCCGGTAGCTCGGCCATCGCAAGAAATCCGTTGCTCATTGTGCACACCATTAGCGATGCAAATTTGCATCTTGTGGTACATAATTGGCCGATATTGTGTCTTCGTTAGGAAGCCATTCTGCAAGTTATCGTACGAACGGACGCGACTGGCGGCTTTCCGGTTGAAAGGGAACATTTTCACGTCACGTTGCAATTTTCACGCTTCGACGATGCCAGCGAGGAGGAAGAGAATGTAAGTAACGGCAAGAATGTTCCGCGAAGGTCTCCAAAGCAAAGGTGAATTTTTTATAACTTCTTCAGTTCAAGAGTGTCACGGCCGTCGACAAGAAGCGACAAAAGAGGAAACTTTATTATTAACAAGGCTTGTGTATATGTGTGCTTGCAAAAGTATACGACATACACACACACATAAGCACGTTCTCAATAATTATATTAATTTATGCGTTAAATAATAAACGGTACAGAACTTTTTGTTATTCTTCAACATAAATTGATATTCAAACATATCTTTTCTAAACTCTTCACCTCGAAATAAACGCGGAAGCGCATAGTTAATGCCAGAAGCATATTATTTTTAGATATCCCGCATTATTCTACAATAAACATTTCGCTTTACAAACTGACAAGGCAGTTCCATTAGAGAAGCGGCACAGAATCGGAGGCTACGCGACTGGCGAATAGCCAATTCATCAGACTGCAGCGGCGACAAGTGCATTCGATGTGGCGAATAACGGATGGCGGGGAAGTAAAGCATCGACTGTTTGAATCCCACCGCACAGTCGCATCCTGCGCGTTTACATAGCATAATTAATATCATTATTGTGATGTCAACGGTAGGAAACGCTGCGAGCGCGCGTTTTATGAGTCGCATGTATGCGAGCGAGCAACGCTACCGCGCTGCATATGCTAACAAGTACGATCGAACAACGCTGTTTTATGCTAAACGAGTCACGGCTGTCACGTCACCGGGAAGACAATGCGAGAGACTGCATCGCGAAACGCATCAGGATATGCGCTCGGCTGAACGAAAAAAAAATCTTCTGGCCCAGAAGAAGTGCCTTTTCTCACACCGCAAGGTTCTGGGTCACTTGGAAATAAGGCTCACACCAACAATGGGCCTTAATGGTGGGAACGATACCGCGTTGATGATGACTTCGATATCATTTTTATTTCATTCAATCATGTTCGCGTTCTTCCAAATTTAAAAAAAGGAAATATATATTTTTTAATTAAATAGTAAACATTATGTATAAAATTTGACTAACGGAAACTCTTTTACGCGTTTTTTCGAGATTATTTTATATATATATTATATTGTAATTATATTACTAATATACTTTTTATTAGTTTTAATTCAAATAACAATACCTAATAAATATTTATTAAAGTAAATTTTGTTGTGCATACGTACAAAATTTTATAAAAACGTCTTAATAAACTGTATATTTGACGTCTTATTTTGTAAGTATTTATTGTTAGACAAGAAACTATAGAATAAATCAGGAAAATATTTCCACGATTTCTTTTTGTTTCTATCGCGATGATTAATTAGTCATAATGAGGTAACTGCTAATGGAGTTTGTTGCGAAATTGCAATTCATGGACTGGCACGCATGTGCTGATCACGAGTGTGAGAAACTGTTTTTTCTCGTTCGCCAGCACCACGGATGCACTTATATCCGTGAGAGAATCGAATTTCACTCGAAACAAAGGATTATAAAAATTGATTGAACCGATAATAAATATTTTCTTAAATCGTTAGATCATCGTCTTTACTTCTTAAGTTTGTTACATGTCAATCGCGAGACTACCAAAACTAACAATCAAATTAATTATTAAATTAAAAAGTAAAATTTGTACATCACAATTAAAATTGAGAAAAGGCCAACAACCGACATAGTGGATGTTAGTACTCAAATAATATTTCATATATGTGATGTAATATATATTGATATGGTAATTATTTGGAATAAGAGTCTCACCTCAAATCTTAATAAAAACTCATATAACATGTTTTTATTGACACATTCGTCGCAAAATAAAAGAATCTGGAAGAAAAACGGTCTGTACTCCGCGAAGCGAATTATTAAGCGTTAAAGTTAGCGAGTTAGAGCTGTTAAGATATCTGCCATACTGATTAAAGCCACGATCCGATTCATGTTCAAAGCGCTATTCGCATCTATCTTTTATTCATTAAGCATAAACAAGAATAGAATAAAGCCAATAGCTGTTTGAGCACGAATCGGATTGCGGTCTAAATGTATCGACATGTCGCAATATATATTTACATTACCCTTATTAAGCTAATTACTCCCACCAGCGCAAAATTAATTTTAAAATAATTTAAAATTAAGTGCTAATTAGGTGCTAAAGTCCGAAATTAGGTGCTCGAACCATTTGGCAGAAAATTAAAAAAAAATTGGATGGGGGAACATTAAACTAGTCCCCCAAACAAAAAAAATATTTATTATGTAAACCAATAAATAAATACAGTAGAATTAAGTGCTAATTAGGTGCTTCAAGAAATAATGAAAATAAATCGAAAACATATATTACAGAACTTAGAAGTTGGTCAAGCAGTTAGTTCGTAAGAGAGAAGTCATTTTAAAAAGTTAGGTGCTCGGGCAAATTTGATACTAAAAAATTCCTTTTTTAATATCAATTAAAGATATTAAGTCGCCGAATTAGGTACTCGTTCCGTTTGGCCAGTATTTGATTTTAAAGATGACTTCTTTCTTGTCAGTCAACCGTGTGACCGATGTTTAAGTTTGAATACTTGCCAAACGAAACGAGCACCTATATCGACAACTTGATATCTTTAAATGATATTAAAAAAGAAATTTTTTAGTATCAAATTTATACGAGCACCTAATTTTTAAGATAAATTCACTCTTGTCAGCTAACTGCGCGACCGATGTTTAAGTTTGAATATAATAGTTGCCAAACGAAACGAGCATCTAATTCGGCAACTTGGTATCTTTAAATAATATTAAAAAAGGAATTTTTTGTTAGTTTGTACGAGCCAAGTTTATACGAGCTCCAAATTTTTTAAGATGATTTCTCTCTTGTACACCAACCGTGTGATTGGTTTCTAAATCCTGTAATATATATTTTCGATTTATTTTCATTATTTCTCAATTAGCACTTTCTTCTATTGTATTGTTTATTCGTTTGCATAATATTTATATTTTTTGTTGGGCGGGGGCTAGCTTAATATTAAGTCAACCACACCCAATTTTTTTTAATTTTCTGCCAAATGGTTCGAGAACATAATTTCGGGCTTTAGCACCAAATTAGAATCTAAAACATTTTAAAATTAATTTTGCGCTAATGAAGGGGCTAACTTAATACAGGAGATAAATGGTGCTTATTTTGACGATGCGTGCATAAAAATTTCAGCTATTTCTCCATTCACTTGTTTTCTTTTTTTTATCGCTGACACGGAATACGATAAGCGTTGCAATGTTCAAATTGTAAAGAAATTTTTTAACTCACCGGACCGATGCGCAGTAGCGGAGTTGTAACACAGCTATATTAATCTGTAAAGTACATACAAATCCAAATTATAATAGCGTCCATAATAAAGTCGTAATTTTTTAAAGATAAATGATTCAAAACAATTATATAGATTATCAAATAGATTTAATATTTTATTTGTAAATTAAATCTATGATATAACGAAGAAATATTTTTTATGGAAATGTATTCTTTTTTATTTTCTCTTTTACATAGATGATTTTTTAACTTAGTAATAAATTAACTTTTCTTCCCAGACAGCACACAATATTTCTGACAAATATTTATTATTATTTACATTTCACATATCATATAAATATTTTATATACACACAAGAGAAAGAAATCATAAAATCTTTACTCAAAATGTTTTTAAAATATAAACTACATATTTTACATATACGGTAAGTAAAAAGATTAATATTTATAATATTTTATACATATTTTATAAATATTTTTATACGATATTTATGATAAATCTTTATGAACTGTTCAATCTAAGATCACAAAAATGTTTATGAAATATTATCGTAAATATTTATAAAATATTCAAATAATTATCATAAATATTATATTTTGTAAATCTTTTATATTTTATATTGTGTGCTGTCTGGATTACTCCAATCCTGTTACGATGACGTAGAGTTTAGATTTACTGTAGTGATAAACAAAGAGTGAATAACAAATTCAGATACGTAGGAAACATTAAATGAAATAAGTCATAAATATCTCACCCAAGGGTTGTTCCGCCGTCGCCTGATGCCATTCTGGCCGTCTCCTCCTCTCCTCTCGTCCCGCCGTCCTTGCACATCCATGGCACTCACCAAAACACTGATTACTCGCGAGAATAAGGTTAACACTCACAAACATTCGCGCATACACTAATTATCACAACGTGACGATCACCGGGCACTCCGCACAACACCGATATCAATGGCAAGCAACGCGACAAAACAATAACGAGGAATATGCAGATTGTGCGTAGCCACAGCTCTTTCGGCACTCGTAATCTCGCAAAGTCGAGAGGCGTCCGTTCGTCGGGACGCGATGTTTTTCTGAGGTTGTGCCATAAGTGCCATAACCTTGCCGACTGTTCGCACGTAGACTAATTACCGCAACGCAACGATCATCTGGCATTTCGAACGACACCGCGATATCACTGGCATGCAACGCGATGAAACAATAACGCGGAATGTGCGGCTATGAGTAGCCACAACTCTTTTGGCAGCCGCGAAATCAGCCTGAACGACGCGACGGCCAACCAGTTCCAAAGCGACGGAAACTTTTCGAGGATCGCGTAAATAATTACACGCGTCACGCGTCACCTATCGCAGGACACTCCTACCATCGATAATCGATTATCGATTACGATTACCGATTGTCCTAAGACGCGAGCGTACGCAGTTGTTTTTATGTAGGGGTGTCCCGCGATAGGTGGCGCGTGTAACTGTCTGCGCCGCGCCTTCAAAAAGTTTCCGTCGCTCTGGAGCCGGTTGGTCGTCGCGTCGTTCAGGCTGATTTCATGGTTGCCGAAAGAATTGTGGCTACGCACAATCCGTACATTCCGCGTTATTGTTTCGTCACGTCGCGTGCCAGTGATATCGCGGTGTCGTGTAAAATGCCGGGTGATCGTTGCGTTGCCGATAATCTATGCGCGAACGGTGAGCAAGGTTATGGCGCAACCACAGAAAAACATTTTGATGGGCAGATGCCTCTCATCTTAGCTCGTAAGGGTTGTTGCGATAGTTGGAGCGTGAATAATTGATCTGTGAGACCTTCGAAAAGTTTCCGTCGCTCTGAAGCTTCCGTCGTTCGTCGGTCATCGCATCGTTCAGACCGATTTCGCGAATGCCGAAAGAATTGTGGCTACGCACAATCCGCATATTCCGCCGTTATTGTTTTCGTCGCGTCGCGTGCCGGTGTCGTGCGGAGTGCCCGGTGATCGTCCCGTTGCGGTAAGTAGTGAACGCGCGAGTGTTTACCTTATTCTCGCGAGTGATTAGTGTCATGGATGTGCAACGATGGAGGGATGAGAAGAGAGGAGAGGAGGAAGCGGCCAGGATGGCGTCAGGCGACGGCGGAACAACCCTTGGGTGAAATATTTATGACTAATTTAATTTGATGTTTTCTACGTATCTGAATTTGTTATTCACTCTATTTATCACCACGGTAAATCTAAATTCTACGGTATCGTAACAGGATTAGAGTAATCCAGACAGCACGCAATATAAAATATAATAGATTTACAAATTATAATATTTATGGTAATTATTTGAATATTTTATAACTATTTATAAAAATATTTTATAAACTTTTTTGTGATCTTAGATTGAACAACACATAAAGATTTATCATAAATATCATA
This sequence comes from Solenopsis fugax, assembly GCA_003595255.1. NCBI lineage: Eukaryota > Metazoa > Arthropoda > Insecta > Hymenoptera > Formicidae > Solenopsis > Solenopsis fugax. Next base: position 3,027 of record QKQZ01008395.1, on the reverse strand, counting down.
TAAAAATATTTATAAAATATGTATAAAATATTATTATTAAAAATATTAACCTTTTTATTTACCGTATATGTAAAATATGTAGTCTATATTTTAATAACGTTTTGAGTAATGATTTTATGATTGCTTTCCTTTGTGTGGATATATAAAACATTTATAAAATATTTATATAATATATGAAATGTAAATAATAATAAATATTTGTCAAAAATATCGTGTGCTGTCCGAGAAGAAAAGTTTATTTATTAATTTTTTTCCTAAGTTAAAAAATCATCCATGCAAAAAAGAAAACAGTTAAAAGAAATAATACATTTCCATAAAAAATATTTCTTTGTTACATTATAGATTTAATTTACAAAAAAATATTAAATCTATTTGATAATCCAAATTATTTAATTGTTTTAAATTATTTATCTTTAAAAAATTACGACACTATTATAATTTGGATTTATGTGCACTTTACAGATTAATGTAGCTGTGTTATAACTCAGCTGCTGCGCATCGGTCCGGTGAGTTATAAAATTTCTTTAATTTTATAATTTAAAAAAATTAAAAAAAATTGTGTGAGGCTGTCTTAACATTAAGCTAGCTCCCGCCCAACAAAAAATATAAATATTTATTATGTAAATGAGTAAACAAATACAGTAGATTTAAGTGCTAATTAGGTGCTTCAAGAAATAATGAAAATAAATCGCAAATATATATATATTACAGAACTTAAAAGTCGGTCACGCGGTTGGTTTACAAGAGAGAAGTCATCTTACAATCTTACAAAAAATTAGGTGCTCGTATAAATTGGGTATCAAAAAATTCCTTTTTTAATATTACGTCTATTAAGCTGGCACAGCCATTTTAACACAATCAAATAAGAATCATACCGGATTTTTTTGCTATTTTTTTGCTAATTTTTTGCTCTATTTACGATTTTTTAGCTCCAGCCGTTTCGCTAAAAACAATGGCTGTGCCAGATTAAGGTTAAAGTTAGCACAGCCATTAGGGAAAAATGAAGGAAATTTAAAAAAAAAAAACAAATACGTATTCTTGTAGTGCTATTTTTTTGCTATTTTTTTGCTCTATTTAGAATTTTTTTCTCCAACCGTTTTGCTACAAACAATGGCTGTGCTAGCTTGAGGGTAAAGTTAGCAATACGTATTTATTTTTTAATTCTCTTCTTTTTTTCCTAATGGCTGTGCTAACTTGAACTTTAAGCTAGCACAGCCATTGCTTGTAGCGGAGCGGCTGGAAAAAAATCTAAATACAATAAAAAATTAGTAAAAAAATAGTATTACAAGAATACGTATTCGTTTTTTAATTTTCTTCATTTTTCCCTAATGGCTGTGCTAACTTTAACCTTAAGCTAGCACAGCCATTGTTTTTAGCGAAACGGCTGGAGCGAAAAAATTGTAAGTAGAGCAAAAAAGTAGCAAAAAAATAGCCCTACAAGAATATGTATTTGTTTTTTAATTTCCTTTATTTTTCCCTAATGGCTGTGCTAACTTTAAACTTAAGCTAGCACAGCCATTGTTTTTAGCGAATCGGCTGAAGCAAAAAAATCATAAATAGAGCAAAAAATTAGCAAAAAAATCCTGTATGATTCTCATTTGATTGTGCTGAAATGGCTATGCCAGTTTAATAGATGTTTTAATACTATTTAAAGATATCAAGTCGCCGAATTTGATGATCGTCCTGTTTGGCAAGTACTCGATCTTAAACATCGGTCGCGAGATTAACAAGAGAGAAGTCATCTTTAAAATCGAATACTGGCTAAACGGAACGAATACCTAATTCAGCGACTTAATATCTTGAAATGATGTTAGAAAAGAAATATTTTAGTATCAAATTTTGCCGAGCACCTAATTTTTTAAGATGACCTCTCTCTTATGAACTAACTGCTTGACCAACTTCTAAGTTAAGTGCTAATTAAGTGCTTCAAGAAATAATGAAAATAAATCGAAAATATATATTACTTCTGTAATATATATTTTCGATTTATTTTCATTATTTCTTGAAGCACTTAATTAGCACTTAATTCTGCTGTATTTGTTTATTGGTTTACATAAAAAGTATTTATTTTTTTGCTGTTGAGGGGCGCTAGCTTAATATTAAGCCAGCTCCACTTTTTTTTTATTTTCTGCCAAACGGTTCGAGCATCCAATTTCGAACTTTAGCACTTAATTAACATTTAATTTAAAAAATTTTTTAATTAATTTTGCGTTGGTGGGGGAGGAATTGCTTCATAGGGATAATGTAAATACATATTGCGCCATGTCGATACATTTAGGCCGCGATCCGATTCGCGTTCAAACCGCTTCATTAGCTTCATTCTATTCTTGTTTAATAAACAATAACGATAGATGCGAATAGCGCTTTGAACATGAATCGGACTGTGGCTCTCTTTAGTCAGTATGGCAGATATCTTAACAGCTCTAACTCGCTAACTTTAACGCTTAATAACTCGCTTCGCGGAGCAGACCGCCACGATTTTCTTCCAGATTCTTTCATTTTGAGTGAAAACGTGTTGAATGGGATATTTTTATTAAGATTAGGGTGAGGCCCCTATTCTAAATAATTCTAAAATAATTTATATATATTATATTTTCTCCAAACTGTGCGCCGTTACTTTTGGTTTTGAAGTGCAACTCCTCAATTGAACCAGAATAGTAATATCACAATATTAAATTGATAATCAATTTAATAATATTGATACTAATAATCTGTAAATTCCTCTTCTCCCCAACCTGAAATATTGTAAAGAATTTGTTGCGAATAATACCTCAGTCAGCAACATCGGTTATTGAGATAAATATTATCCCTAACAAAAATCTTTTTTTTTTTAAAAAAAGAAAAAAATGTACGCCAAGTATATAAAAAAGTGTCGTATGTCTTCCAAAATTCCTAACAAAAATCTTTTTTTAAAAAAAGTGTTGTATATTAACTTTCCAAAATTTCTAACAAAACTTTTTAAACTAAAGAATTAAATAAAAGTAATCTAAACAAAAACATGTTTTTAAATATTAAACTATTCCAAAA